>PVJD01003807.1:0-153200 GCA_004026545.1 Mormoops blainvillei | reverse complement strand
CCTGCCAGATAGCTTCACAGGTAAATTTTGCCAAATATTCCAAGGGGAACTAACATCTCTCCTCAAACGATTTTTATAAAATTCAAGAGGAGGGAAGACTCTTAGACTCATTTTATGAGGCCAGCATTATCCTAATTCTAAAACCAGATAAAGACACTACAAAGAAAGAAAATTATAGGCCAGTATCCCTGATGAAGATAGATGCTAAGAACATCAACAAAATATTAGCAAACCAAATACAGCAATGCATCATAAAGATCATACACCATGATCAAGTGGGATTTATTCTGGGAATGCAAGGTTGGTACAACATTCAGAAATCAATAAAAATGATTCACCACATATACAAAATGAAGGATAAAAGCCACATGATCTTATCAATAGATGCAGAAAAAGCATTTGAGAAAACCAGCACCCATTTATGATAAAAACTTTCAGGAAAGTGGACTTAGAGGGAACATACCTGAACATAATAAAGGCCATATATGACAAACTCACTGCCTGCATCATATTCAACAGGCAAAAACTGCAAGTGTTCCCATTAAGATCTGGATCAAGAGAGGGATGTGTACTTTCACCCATCTTATTCAACATAGTACTGGATGTCCCAGCCACAGCAATGAGACAAGAAGAAGAAATAACAGGCATCCAAATTAGAAAGGAAGAAAAAAAAACTGACTTTATTTGCAGATAGCATGATACTGTACACAAAGAACCCCAAAGATTCCACCAAAAAACTACTAGAAATGATAAATAAATTCAGCATAGTAGCAGGATACAATATTAACATCCAGAAATCAGTTGCATTCCTTTATGCCAATAATGAACTAATGTAAAAGGACTTTAAAAAAATGATCCCATTCACAATTGTTACAAAAATAATAAAATACCTAGGAATAAACCTAACCAAGGATGTAAAAGATCTGTACTCAGGAAATTATAAGACACTGAAAAAAGAAATTGAAAAAGATATAAATAAGTGGAAGCATTTCCCATGTTCATGGATAGGGAGAATTAACATCATTATGTTAATATGTCTACATTACTCAAAGCAATCTGTAGATTCAATCAAATTCCTATAAAGATTCCAGTGATGTATTTCACAGTACTAATACAAATATTTCACACATTTATATGAAACCACAAATGGACCTGCATAGCAAAAGTGATCCTGAGAAAGAAGAACAAAGTCAAAGGGATCACACTACCTAATATCAAACTATGCTATAAAGCCATAGTAATCAAAAGAGCATGGTATTAGTTTAAAAACAGACACAAAGATAAGTGGAACAGAGAGCCCAGAAATAAACCCACACCTTTATAGTCAATTAATATTCAACAGATGAAGCAAGCATATACAGAGGGTTAAGAAAAGTTTATTCAATACATGGTGTTGGGAAAATTGGACAGACACATGCAGAAAAATGAAATCTAGACCAGCTTCTTACACCACATACAAGAATAAATTCAAAATGGATCAAAGGCTTAAATGTTAGATCAAAACCAAAAATATCGTAGGAGAAAACATAAGCAGCAAAATCTCAGACATTGCTAGTAGCAGTATTTTATCAGATATATCTTCCCAGGCAAGGGAAACAAAAGAATAAATAAACAAATGTGACTACATCAAACTAAAAAATTTTTGCAAAGCAAAGGAAATCATCAGTTAAATAAATACAACCCACAGAATGGGAGAACATATTCACTGATATATCTGCTAAATGGTTAATATCCAAAATTTAAAAAGAAGCTAAGAAAATCAACACCAAAAACACAAACAACCCAATTAAAAAATGGGAAAAGAACCTGAATAGACACTCCTCCAAACAGGACATACAGGTGGTCAGTGATCCCACTTCTCTGAATATATCAGAATGAACCCAAAACACTATTTCTAAAGACTATAAGCCCCCCTATGTTCATTTTGGCATTATTTACAATCACTAACATTTCAAAACAGCCTAAGTGTTCATCAGTAGATGAGTGGATAAAACAACTTTGGGACTTTTACACAATGGAATACTACTCATCAGTAAAAATATAAAGAAAAAAAGAAAATTTTACCCTTTGCGACAGTATGGATGGGCATGGAGGACATTATGTTGAATGAAATTAGCCAGTCATGGAAAGAAAAATGCCATATGATTTCACTCATGTGTGGAATCTATTGAACAAACTGAACTAACAGGAAAACATAGACTCATAGATGAAGAACAGTATGACAGCTAGTGGAGGGGGGAAATGAGGGAATGGAAGGATTGAGCAAAGGGAAAAGGATTCATGAACATGCATAATAGTGTGGTGATTGCTGTGGGAGGAGTGTATAAAGGGACTAAATGGTAATGGAAAAAATACAATAAATATTAAATTTTAAAAAGGGATGTTCTAACTGAAAAGATGGGGGTTCTAACCCTCAAAATCATCTTAAGTAAATATAGAGTTCAGTCTTCATTTATGTCAAGAGAAGGGAAAATGGGAGGGGTTGGTTGTTTTCATAAAAACTCAAGTCCCAATCAGAATTCCTCTAATGGTCAGCACATCTAAATCAGGAGATATTACCCCACAGGCCATGACTACAATGCAATCTTGAATACAATGGAGTCAGAGAGACTAAGCATTTCACTCTGTTACATTACTGAGCAACAGGAACCACCACTTTCAGTCAGTCTGTGGTTCCAGGACTTAACAGCTTCATTGCCCTTTGGTGCATGACTATGTAAAGATTGGCATTAGAGTTTGAAACTGGTAACACAAAGCTTTACATATACTCTATCTTTTACCATTTGAGACAGTGTGGCAAAGGATATATATAACATAAAATTTACCATTTGAATCTTTTTTAAGTGTATAGTTCAGTGGCATTAAGTACATTCACATTATTGTACAATCACCACAACCACTCATCTCCAGAACTTTTTTATCTCCCCAAATTGAAACTCTGTACCTGTTAAACACTGAGTATCCCATTTTCCCTTCCTGCCAAACTCTTTTAACTTCCATATAGTAATGTTGATTGGTTATAGAGCTTTTTATTAATTTTGTCTACTTTGTTCAAAATATAAGATAATATTTTGATAAGTGTATGAAGGGAAAACACTTTTTCTTTGGGTTCCAATGTGTCTTGGCAAGGCACTGCAAAGGGAAATTAAAGGCTACAAACTGATTTTCTTTGCATCCATCACTTCTAGTCAGTATCACTTAGAGTATTCTGGATAATACTAGAAAAGTGCCAGGATCATAAAAATAAAGTAACCCAATGCCCCCCCCCACCAATATTCACACCTTCAAATTGATCCAACATACTTTAAATTTAGACATTTATTTCAAATGATAATTCACAACCATCTCTTCTATAGATAGCAAAACCTGTGATCCAAAATGAGTCTTGTCATTTCTAATTCCATAGTTGCTGCTCCTTCCTATAAACACCCTGGTCCATGGAGGAGTTCTGTGGGTTCAACTGCAAAGACCATCAAAGATTTCTGACCAGCACCACTGCTATCACTTGAACCTAAACCATCACCACCCTTCATCTTCCCTCACTTGTAAAAGTTCCCTGTCTCAGCACTTGTGTGTACCACTACCTCTATTCCATTTTTCACGTAATGGTACCAGAGCCATCTTTTAAAAATATTGGATTGCGTCACTTATTAGCTTAAAACTCATAGTTGATTATCTTACATATGTAGAATAAATTCAGCTCCTCAGCAAAACTTGCACTGTTTTGCCCCAGCCCATTTCCCTTTATTCAACCCCTTCCTCAGTCTTATGTGTTTGCTTTGCTCAGGGGCAGCACAGTGAAGCTCATTCCCACATCCACCCCTTTGTACATGCTGTTCCCTCTGCTCTTCACCTATCCTTCAAACTTCATCCTAAGCCTCATCTCTTTGGAGAAAAGTACCACATTATTCTTTCATGGCTTATTATTTTAAGAAGATCTTGTCACAGTCCTTTTCCAACTATATTATTCTATTTATTGGCTTATACAGCTATTTGTGTCTACCTCTACATGGCAGGTGCTACTGCTCCAGAGACCACTCTCTCCCAAAACTGGCCTGTAGTAGGTACTCAACCAACTTGTTGAATGAATGAATAAACAAGTAATAGAGCTTTTATGAAAAACAGTAAAACAGCCACCGTTTGTTGCAATAAACTGAGTGCTAAGCATTGCAAGAAGATCTTTCCATATACAAGGTCAGTCTAGAAAGTATCCATCCATGTAACATGAAACATAGAGACATTTATTGAAGAAGATACAAAATACAAGAAACATTGTACATAGGACAATGACACCTCATTCACCTTCAAAGTAGGCTCCTTGTGGTATCAAACAGCTCTCCCAATTGCCATCAGCTTCCCTGTCATATTTTCCTGAATCTCATCATTGGTCTGAAACCTCTTCCCTTTCAAAGGTGATTTTAGTTTTGGGAAAATCCAGGATTCACAGGGTGCCAAATCTGGGCTCTAGGGGTGCTGAGTCCCTGGGTGATTTGGTGTTTCACTAAAAACACTGCACAAGATGTGATGCATGAGCAGGTGCATTGTTGTGATGAAGTTACCAATCACCAGTTGCCCATAGCTGCAGCCTTCTGAATCATCCTAATAGTTTCCATGGAGGAATGTTCAAGCTTAATGCAAAATTTGATGCATATTTGTTGCTCTACTCACTCAGTTACTTTGAATGCGATGGCCACACAATACACATGCTCACTCAGTAGCGTCTATGACCCCCACTGACTACTACAGCAAAATCGTCATTGTTCACACAGTTCATTCCAGTCCACTCTCCTTGGCTGCCAGGTTACATTGATGCTGTGCAAACCATTTTCATCATTATTAACAATGGTTGGGCTTTTTCTATACTATCTTATATTAATGTCTAAATTTAATGTGAGAAAAGGGTGGCTTATAACATTTTAAGAATTTTGTGTGTGAATTAAAAAATGGTGTAATAGTTTTTGAGAACCCACAGAATGCATCAATATGTAGTGAACATCAAAATTTACCACAAATATTAATATTACAGGCCATAAAATGGCATACCACTGAAGAAACCATCAAAATAATATCCAGATGTTCAAGTTTTTTAATCAAAAACATTCCAATCAGTCATTACTCTATTCCTGCTTGAATCACATTTCTTTGGAAAGCGATAGAAATTACCTTTACTAAGAGAAATCTTCAGTGGAAATACATAAATGTGCAAAATTAGCTTTATAATAAGAATTAAAATCTACCTGACTCCAAAGCCAGTACAGGCACACCTGATTTTATTGTGCCTGGCTTTATTGTCATATCACAGGAAACATTTCTCACAAATAAATGCAAGATCCTCGCCTACAAACTGATTAGGACTGGTTCTCTTGTGAGACTGCTTTATTGGTGGTATGGAATCCAACTGCAATATCTACAAGGTGTGCCTGTATTTTTCCATCTCATGCTTCCGAGGCTTCTGCTTTTGGAACCCCCAGTTAGTTACATATTATACTCACCTGGTACAGACACACCATCACCTAGCCTGTGTCAAAATTATTGCATTTGATCTTATTTCATCCCTCAACAACCCTATGAGGTATAATGACCGTCATTACTTCCACTCCACACATGGAGTATATGAGACTCATGAAGTTGGTGGTAGAAGCAGAATTAAAACACAGATGTGACTATGCCAGAGCCTCCACTTTGAACTCTTTGGTCTTCCAACATTCTATTTTTTTAATTTTTAAAAATATATTTATTGATTTTAGAAAGAAGAGAGAGAGAAACATTGATGTAAGAGAAACATCAATCAGTTGCCTCCAGTACATACCCAGACTGGGGATAAGCCCACAACCCACTATGTGCCCTGACCTGGAATCAAACCTCCAACATGGAGTGTTTGTACAGGATGGAGTGGTGTACAGGATGACACTCGAATCAACTGAGCCCCACTGGCCAGGGCCCAGCATTCTTCAGAGGACTCTGTGGGACTGACTGCCTTGGGGAAGAACCGTGGTATTCTGGACTCACGGCCAGGAGGAATCTCATAGGCTGTGAAGTCCAGCATGTCAATGTCATTGGTGAATCCTTTCTCAGGGACTTCCGGCCAAGATGGAGATATAGATAGATACACTCTACCTCCTCACACAACCAAAAGAAGGACAACAACAAATTTAAAAACAAAAAACAACTGGAACTGTCAGGAAATCAAATTATATGGAAGTCCGACAACCAAGGAGTTAAAGAAGAAACATTCATCCAGACTGCCAGTGGGAACAGAGACAGGTGGCTGGGGCTGAGAGGACACTCAGCAAGGTGGTAGCTGGAGGACAGGGCTTTCCCATATTTGTGTGTGGATAAACCAGGAGGAACAACTAGGGAGAGAGACCATGCAACCCAGGATTCCAGTGCAGGAAAAGAAAGCCTCAAAAACTCTGGCTATGAAAAAACCTTTGGAGGTTGCAGTGGCAGGAGGAATTCCTAGTCTCACAAGAAAGTTCATTGGAGAGACCCACAGGGTCCCAGAACTTGTACACAAACCCACCTACCTGGGAATCAGCACCAGAAGGGCCCATTTGTTTGTGGGTAGTGGAGGAAGTTGCTGAAAGCCAGCCGAGAGCCAGTCAAACAGCACTGTTCCCTCCCTGACCTCTCACCCACATACAGCACCACAAAGCAGTAATACTGGTTGCCCTGCCCTGGTGAATGCCTAAGGCTCTGCCCCTTACAACATAATAGGAGCACCAAGACGAAGAAATATGGCTCAAATAAAAGAACAGGTCAAAACTCCAGAAAAAATATAGTAAGTGATGAACAGATAGCTAACCTATCAGAGATGCAGAGTTCAATACACTGATAATCTGGATGCTCACAGCAATGGTTGAGCATGGGTGCAAAATAGAGGAAAAAGTGAAGGCTATGCAAAGTGAAATAAAGGAAAATATACAGGAAACCAACAGTGAAGGGTAGGAAACTAGGACTCAAATCAACTATTTGAAGCAGAAGGAAGAAATAAACATTCCAGCAGAACAGAATGAGGAAATAAGAATTCGAAAAAATGAGGAGAGGCTGAGGAACTTCTGGGACAACTTTAAATGCTCCAACATCCAAATCATACAACATCCAAATCATAGGGGTACCAGAAGGAGAAGAAGAGCAAGACATTGAAAACTTATTTGAACAAACAACGAAGGAGAACTTCCCCAGTTTAGCAAAGGAAATAGACTTCCAGGAAGTCCAGGAAGCTCAGAGTCCCAAAGAAGTTGGACCCAAGGAAGCACACACCAAGGCACATCATAATTATATTACCCAAGATGAAAGATAAGGAGAGAATCTTAAAAGCACCAAGTGAAAAGGAGTCAATTACCTACAAAGGAGTTCCCATAAGACTATCAGTTGATTTCTCAAAAGAAATCTTACAGGCAAGAAGGGGCTGGAAAGTATTCAAAGTCATGAAAGGCGAGGACCTATGTCCAACATTACCCTATCTGGCAAAACTATCATCTAGAATGGAAGGGCAGATAAAGTGCTTCCCAGATAAGGTCAAATTAAAGGAGTTCATCATCATCAAGCTCTTACTAAATGAAATGTTAAACGGACTTATTAAGAAAAAATCAAAACTATGAATGGTAAAATGACAACAAACTCACAACTATCAACAACTGAACCTAAAAAACAAAAATAAAAATGAAGTAAGCAAACTAGAACAGGAACAGAATCACAGAAATGGAGCTCACATGGAGCGTTATCAGTGCAGAGGAGGAGGGGGAACAAGGAGGAAAAAGGTACAGGGAATAAGAAGCATAATTGGTAGGTACAAAATAGACAGGGGGAGGTTAAGAATAGTGTAGGAAATGGAGAATCCTTTCTCAAGGGAGGCTATCTGCACATTAAGGGGCATTACTGGTACTGTCCTAAAACACGTTATGTCATTGAGAACCCAGGAAACAGATTTTAACATAAGATGAACCTGAAATTATAGACAAAATATTATAACGCATTATGCCAAAAAGGGCATAATTCTAAAGAATGCATCAAAATGGTTATAAATCATTTATAGGGATTTACTCTTCTAAACTACTATTTTCAGAGATGATCACAAATAAAATAAAAACAGCATAATAAATAAAATTTCAAGGATATATATTTTCAACTGCAGAGGTAAGGAAATTCTTTCAAAATGGTTCTTTCTATTTGAAAATGAAAACTCGAAGTTTTTCCAGTATAAGCTACCACCAGTCATTCTACCCAAGATATGGCCTAACCATGATAAAACATGCTAACATATATTTTACAGGTTGTCATGATACAACAGGATCAACTTAACACAAATTTATTAACAGACTAACTTGTTAGAATATAATAAGCAATAAACATTTAATAGTTTGTTTATATATTTTCATCTCCCAAATATACTCCTCCAATTTTTTAACACATTTTTCTCCAAAATTTACAAAAATTACAGAATAAAGAATTTTTTAATTTGGTATCTTTTTCTATTATATAGAGAAAAAGAATCTTATTTATTAAATTCATATTTCTTGACATAATTTTTTATATTTTCTACCAAGTTTAAATAGAACAATCTGGAACTAATACTATCAAACTTTAAACCACAACAGAAAAAATTTTATCAGGACAAGTACTCTATAAAATGATCATTTTTATTCATGTTAGAAGTGAAGACTGAAATATAAGGAAGATAATTTACCAATATACTTCATGCCAAGCATTAACCTTGGTTTTAGACATCCTATTTTTACAATGAGAATATGCTGTCTTTGAATTGTAGGTAAAACCTAAGAATTGTACTTAGGATTTAGATAAGTTGGCACTGTTCTTATTATCTTTAAATAATTGCACTTGCCATATATCATCATTGTTCTTTCAGTTGCTCTTAGATTTCCAGGAAGAGATGAAAGGGTTATTTGTACTCATTTGTACTTATTTCTTTCTTCCCATTTTTTCCTTGAATACGCTTTAGTCAGGACTTTTCTCCAAACACTCTACAGAGATTGCTATAATCCAGGTCCTGAATGATATACACCTGACTATATCCAATGATGAGTCTCTGGGTCTCATCCGACTTGAACTGTCAGCAGCATTTGACACAACTGATTACTCCTTCCTCCTTTAATCACTTTTTGCTCTTGGCTTCCAGAAATATCTGCCAGTCCTCTTAAGCCTGGGCCTTAGAGGTCATTTCTGCTACATATAATTGGTCAAGGCAAATAACAAAGGACAGTCTAGATTCAAGGTAATGGAACATAGACTCCACACTATGAATGCACAGGAAGGGAAGAAATTGTTGGTAACTATCTTTGGAGACTATAGCATAGAGCACAAAAATAAATAGAAGTCAAACAAGTAGATAAAGGAAAAGGACATAGGAGGAGATAGAGGGAACTATGTTACATTTAGAAAGAATGTCATAATTTACTGCAATATGCTTATAATTCAGACCACCTATTTTAGATTGAGTTTTTGGCAACCCTCCCTCTGAATTTTCTTTCCTGCCCTCCCCCAAGTTGTTATTTATAAGATTTAAATTTACTATTTTGTATTAGATAGGCTTACCTATGATTGTGATTAACAAAAAGCAAAGATATTACCACTGGTACTTTCACTGTTTCCTTGGGCTTTTGAAACCACATGAATCAACATTGCTGCCTCAACTCAAGGTTTTGTATTCATATTCAATGCAAGAAAGTGAGCAGGGGGTGGTGCTAGTCATAGTTGTTTCTCAGAATCCCACAGACACCTTTATATCAAATCCTCATGTATTAAGGGTTGGATATGAGTCATACAGCTACCTTTAACTATAAAGGCAATTGAAATATATGTGGGTTTTCTTAGGCTATATTTTGGTGATAGCAGTTGAAAAGATGGCCTGACTAGCCTTTGTGTTTGTAAATCTGTATCGATTACTATATTTGAAAGAAAAAAATAAAAAGAAACAAAAAATTATCTTTCATAGCATGAGCTGAAAAACTTCTGTAAAGGACTAGATGGTAAGTATTTTAGGCTTTGAAGATCATATATCTCTGTCGAACTTATTCTACTCTGCCATTATAGTGCAATAGCAGACATAGACGATATGTAAACTAATGGGTCTGATTATGTTCCTATAAAACTTTATTTACATAACAAACAGTAGGCCAGATTTGGCCCATGGGTAACAATCCTCATCCCTGCTTTAGAATAATAATTTGAACAAACATGCGTGTAATCCATGTATATCCTCAGAATTCTAATCCTCTGCTCAAATGATTTGCATTGTCACTAAGAACCACATTTCCTATTTGTGACCAATGTGCTAAAAAAGCATTTATCACTTCTTTACTTTTGTGGATAGGAAGCTAACAAAATAAACAGAAACAGGCTGAAATATAGCAAATATTAAGTTAGGGTTATTATAGATATAAAATATATTTTATAATACATTTCTGTCATGTTCTATAATAAAATTTCATGTAGGGACTTCAAGTAACTCCTATATCTTGATGATATTAAGACATTTGAGAGGTAGATGGAAGCATTTAATATACCCCTATAAAACTGTGATGATGAGGCTTACACAAATATAACCATAGCACAAGAAGGAGTATATCTGTAAGAATTATGTACTCAAAAACTTTGTCCTGGACAAAAATGATTTCAATTGCTATTTTGAAGTTCCTCATGTGACCTAATTGTTACATTTTGCCCTTAGGTATTCATAATCTCTTAAACTCAAGAGTATTTTCCCCAAGTATGGTATCATCCTAATAACTGAAAATGAAAATGCTTTAAAAAATAACTTCGAGTTGATTGTTCAGGTGACAAAATTTATCAGCCCACAAATCAACCAGTGCCAAATTGAATACAAATATAAAAATCTGGAAAGAAAGCAACTAAGTGTAAATTCAAAAATATGCCCCAATATATTTAGAGTACTATTTACTATTACAAGCACCATCATTTCAAGCATTCTATGGAACAACCTCCTTCACAAAAATTGTAACTGAAAAGTTTTTTTTTAAGCATGTGAAGATAATTTATTCACTCTCTTCTATCCAATAAGTTATTTCCAGTGATTTCCATATATGGCATGAAGCATTCATGGATCTACTTTGTCTTATATCAACCTGTTACACACACTGTGACAATAAGTGCTTACGAATTTTTTTAAAGAGTTTAATTCTTATGCTGAAAGGAGGTCTTTTGGTGATTTCCAGAGACCAACTTCTGGCCCAGGGTTGAATACAATCACTATGGTTTCAATTCTTCGCCATGTGTCCCTACTTGTTTCCAGAAAATCTATAATATGTAATGATTTAGAATTAATATCTCAATTCTCTAGATCTTTTAATGAATTCACTTACACTTGGGGATCTGACCAAAGCATCTATTCTTGAATAGTGTAAGGTTACCAAGTCCTGGTGGGTGAGGCACAATGCCATCTTTTCCTAAAATATATCACAACTGAGAAATCAACTGTCTCATGCCTGGATAGTTTTGTGAGTCAATTTTTTCGTTAACTATAAAACTTTTTTGGATATTTTCTTCCAAGATATCTCCCTTTACCATATTATATATGTTAAAAGGTAGAGAAAAAGATCCAATATATGAAACTTTCCTCCTGCATCTATGCCAGGACTTCATATGAGAATTTAGCATCTGAATCAATTAATAGCCATTGCTATTCAAAATTTTTAAAAAATATATTAATTGCATTGGGCTTAACTGACACCTTCAAACCCTCCATCTGCCAAAAACTTAACATGAGATTCCTACAGTACTTCTAGTTAAAGTAGTTGATATTGGAGGACAATATATAATCTCTATTTCATTG
Source organism: Mormoops blainvillei (assembly GCA_004026545.1). Classification (NCBI taxonomy): domain Eukaryota; kingdom Metazoa; phylum Chordata; class Mammalia; order Chiroptera; family Mormoopidae; genus Mormoops; species Mormoops blainvillei. The sequence continues at coordinate 141,388 of PVJD01003807.1, read as the reverse complement.
GTGTGTTCTTCACTTATATAAGCATTAAAGTTGAAATGAATTTAATGTATTCATTTTATATACTTAAAAACTAAGTTAAATCCTTTCATAAATGGGATATAATCTTTTTTAAAATATATAATCTTTATTATATTTTTTCCATTACCTTTTAGTTCCCTTCCACCTCCCTCCCCCTAGCAAAGGTTATTATCTTGACAATGCATTTTCTGTCTCCAGCAAAGTGGCTGCTAACCAAGTCCCCTCTTGAAATCAGAGAGCCAGGCAGAGCTAATGACTTTGAGATGGGAGATGAGGGCATGCCAGGTACCTTAACAACCAGTGGAGCTTCTGTCATTGCAAATCTGGCTTGAATTTAAATTATTGACCTGATGGCATAAGGCTGAGAGTTTCCTTCATGTTTTCCAGGCTGCTGCAAAACTCTCCTGCCAATGGTATTGTGCAGCCCTGCTCCCCAAGCACAGAGGCAAGCAGCCAGCATGCCGCCCCACAGCACATAACTTTCCAAACGCACACAGATTTATGACCCTGAGTTTGAATATTTGTTCAAAAGCTTACCTCATTTGTCCCGGGCATTCTCCTGCTAGTTCAAAACTTATGATGGAAAAACACTGCTGAAGAGAGGCTATTAATAGTGTTCTTCAAGCATTGTTTGACACTTGTTAATCTTTATCATCATACAAAGGAATTTCTCGAAACACAATGTGAAATCTGCCACTGTGTAAATCAAGTTAGAGGGGTTTAAAATTAATAATGGACAAGACTGAAGAAAAAAGAGCTATATTGAGTTCCTACCACTAAACAGGTAGCTCTGTTTTTGACATCCATCGCTGTGTTGGTCATGCCACTAGTCAAAATTATCACTATTGACAAACCATTGCTGCAATCTCCCAACTCAGGGAATCACAGATTGTTCTGAACTATGTGCCCTAAGAACTTGGGAGCTGAGAGTACTCTTGGTGTCTCCTTGTCACACCCACAGTGCTTAGCAGAGTGCCATGTGCAACCTGGCACTTAAATATCGAATGAGTGAATGGAAAATCTAACTTCTGAATGAGTTTATATATTTTGGCTGGTTTCCCAGGAATCCACCCAAACCTACAACAATTAAATGCTCTTTGGCTAATGGCTGTGACCAATTTTGGCCTTCGTCTTCAACCATCAACATATTTGTAATGATTATGAGGAAGTGTTAGCAGTGATGAGTGCCTCTTACATGGAAGGTCTTTTGCTAGTTGTCCTAAGAACATTTTTTTCTGTTAATCTTCACAACAAGTTAACAAAGTATTATTACTTTTATTTTACAGGAGTTCAGCCTTAAAGAAAAACTTGTCCAAAGGGCAGCATGCCAGGACTAGACCCGGACTGCATCACCCTCCTTTTTATTCCACACCACCTTGCCTGTCAGAGTGCATGAGCCTGGTCTTTCCTAAGAAAAGGCATATACATTCTAGGTGGAGAAGCCCACCATTTTGGCTAACTAATTTCCCTCATGTCTAAATTGTGTTATACCATATTTTGGCCACTAACTGCATGGGGCTATTGAAAGTCCATAAAATTAACTTCAGAAGGGCTTGGTAGTCCCATGTGGCTAGTGATTACCTTATTAACAAGATATAGAACATTTCCATCATCATAGGAAGTTCTAGGGATACACTTGTTTAGAAGAAAGAATTCCTTATTCTCTAGAACGCATTAGAAAATCTGATGAGAGAGAGGGAGTTTTCTAATAAGCTGTTCTTTATTCTGACAGGGATGGGACACTTCTTATGTGACCCATTGATTAAGGTGTTGTTTCTGGTTTATAGATGTTGCTAGCCCCTGTGTCATCGGAGGCACAAGTGCTTCATCTTGGCAGGGACAGTGGAAAGGGATTCACAGTAATTTCTACTCAAGCCCTTTACTTTGTTCCTGCTTCCTATCTGAGAGGGAGCTGACTGGTTTTGTGTTCACAAGAGAACAAAAGAGCTCAAAATACTTCAACTAAAGGGCTAGCCTCAGGGCATCAGATCGATCCACTTTTATCTCTCTGATTCCAAGGAGGTAAACACCAAAGTTTCTGCATTAGGATAAATATATAGAACTGCAAACAAACTGTGATGCATTTATGCCATTTGGTTTTCTTTTTTCAGGATTTGTTAAAGGTATGCTGGATGCCTTAGATCATTTTATTTCCCATTAAATAAAAAATTTCAATGTGCTTTATTAAAATTTTCATTATGCTTATTACACCCCAATTTCTATTTTTTTTAACTGAAAAGGATTGATTAAATCAGCAGGTAGCAACTGAATTGTGTTTAAGACTCAGTGTGACTAGAGTAGATTATTTTTTCCTTTTTTTTTTCTTTAAATCTCTGGCAAGGTTTCCTTTCTGCTCCTTTTTTCAGTGGTACTTAAATATGTAGCTTTAACCAAGGACTTTATTGGTTATTTCACTTCCCACAATGGACATCCTGGGTTAAAAAATCAAAATGCCTCAAATTACTTTGCTTATTAAAAATTGACAGGTAGTGTTGGTGTAAGAGAAACAGATTGTTACAAGCAAAGAACTGAGAGCTCTAAGCACGCCTTGATGCAGTGCTGTGTGGCAGATTGGGCCGGCTCACTATACCTTGTAGCAAAATGAAAATAATTGCTTTAGTAGTAATAATAGCTTACACATCTAGAGTGCTTTTCATCTCCAGTTAGTCTAAGGCTTTTTATATGCTATATATAGATACTGCTTCAACCTACACTGAAATCCAGCCACCTTCGGGGTGGATGCAAACATCCTCTCTCTGCCAGCAATATTACACAACAGTTTTCAGGAGGGAAATTGAAGAATAATTTCTCTTGTTGAAACTCCAGGAGGAATTTCTGAGTGGGAAGAATGCAATTTCTAAGTTAGAATTGGCACTGACACTAGGACTTAACACCCTATTTACACAGACAGTGGGTGTGGAAACTTCAAAGAGCATGAGGGATCACTGCCACAGTGTTATTCCTCAATAATTAATTAGAGCATTTACGAAATGAAAGCCATTTCCCAGTATGCCTTCTTGATTTTACCTGTTAGGTTTAAGAGGGCCATAGGTTTGTGTGTGTGTGTGTGTGTGTGTGTGTGTGTGTGTGTGTGCGCGCGCGCGCACGTGTGTGTGTTTTAAGGAAAACAATTATAAAAATATTCCCATAACTTTTACCATGCATAATGGACAACAAACATAAGCAATGTTTATTAGGTCCTGCTAGTACTATTGGAGAGAGATACTGTTTTATATATAATCAATTATTTTTTAAATTTATGATGTTCAGAAAAGTATAAAAATTAAATGTAGAAAATTTAAATGAAAGCAATTCAAAACGTGCAGAGATGAATGCTTTGGGATCCCCCAAATCTAATCTCCTACAGAATGGATTCATCCAAGGAAGTTAGCTAATAGAGAATAAGTGTAGAAAAGAGGGGCAGAGGGTGAACAGAATATAAAACAGTAGGAAGAAACAATATTCACTTACACAGAAGTAAAAAACAATAACCTCCATCTTCTTACCTAGAGAATGACCAGAATGTACTTTTCATTCAAATTATTTTTTCTCACATTACTCCTTTTCAAGGCTTTCAAGAAAAGGGCTTTGAAATATAAATGCAATTTAGACTGAGAACTGAGTATTTGAATTGTACTTGAATACCTATTATTAAAATTTTAAAGATTAGTTCAACCATAAATTAAGAATGCATTTTTATAAAGTTGTTTCATTTGATTCAGGATCCAAACAATATCAATAACTTGGTCAGTTGTTAATATCTCTAGCGTCTCCTTTTCCCCCATCCAAATGCTATTGATTTGTTGTAGAACTGGATCTGTTTCCTTTCTTCTCTTTCTTTGGAATGTTCCACATTCCGGATTTGTCTGATGTCTTTTTGTGGTGCCACTTAAATAATTTCTCTCTTTCCATAAATCCTACAAACTATTCCTTCCATTCAGATTGTTGGTTAGATTCAGGTTTTATTTATTTGTTTGTTTACTTGAATTTATTGGGGTGACATTGTAGATTCAGTATTAACTTAGTTCATGTACATTATGCATTCCATAATACCTGCCTTAAGGGGTATGTAAAATCTGCCTGTCTTCCTTAGTAATACCAGTATTCATTAGTGAGTACACATAGGTTTGTCGACAGCCCTATGCTTCATTGTGAAATTACATCTTGCCCTGTGAAGTTACCTGCAGTGGATTCTTTGGCACCCTGCAGATAACCTGATCATCAGCAATCTTTCTCCTCATGATTTTAGAATCCGTTGGTCATCATTGCCTGAATTACTTAATTAAGGTTTGCCAAGTGGTGAGTTTTAAAAAATTGTACTGAATTCCTTTTAAAAAACATTTCTTCATCAGCCAGATTTTCTTGTAGTTATCCTAAATTCCAGTTCATAGGGGAAAGACAGGATAAATTCTTTACCATCACATATTCTGAGTAAGCATTTGGCCTCTATGTTCTCTTACACAACCACCATTAGTTTTTGAAAAGTACCTTGCTTTCTCTTACAACAGATATTTCAAGGAGCCTCAAATTCATTTTAGAAAAGAATGGTCTTTAGAGGCTATAATATCAACAACTAGTGTTCATTACAACTAGGCTGTCATTTTTTCTTTTTTTGGTGCTTTCTAGTTCACAAAACAGGAATATATATATATATATATATGCTATTCTATTATTTCCACTTTAAAGATATGTTGTAGGATTTTTACTTAAATTATTTTTTTAATCCTCATCCAAAGATATGTTTACTGATTTTAGAGCCAGAGGAAGAGAGAGAGAAATATTGATTGGTTGAACCCACAATCTAGCCAAGTGCCCTGACCAGGCCAGGGCTTAAATTTTTTGATTTTGTATTTGTATCTCTATTTTCTTAAATAGGAAATTTAATCCTGTTCTAGAATTACTTGGTGTAATTTTTTTTTGAGTTGTTACATCATTAACCTTTGATGTGGATTTACGTATTTCAGTTTAACTTGGTAGGGCTTTTAAAAAAATTTTGTCTTTAATTTTATTTTTGGTAATATTAACATTTTACATCCAAAGTAAAAACTATTGAACAAAGTACATCAGAGATATCTCACTTCCATTGTCCTACTCCCTCTTTTTGTCATTAACCAGTTTTATTAACTTTAATTTACACTTAACAGTTTGCTTTTACAAATACTAGCAGGTATGACATATATTGTATTTTATGCATTTGAAAATCAAAGTTAATATATATTACACGCTTTTTGGTACATTTCTTTCTTCGTTGTCAGGGGTATAAAATCAGTCACCCAGATTCCCCTTTGGAAAGGACATTTGTCTCAGCTGCTGGGAATAGTATAAGCAGATGGTGTTCAGCTGTTAGCATCTTCACTGGTGCTTCAGCCACAGAGAACTGCCCTCCCCATGTTCTGTGATTGACTGAGGAAGAAGGTATAAAAATCCTGTGTTTTAGACCCCATGGAGGACACTCTGGTGGACCATCCTAACTCTAGAGCTCTTTGTGGGATCACCTAAGGCTGTCATTTGGTTGTTCCTTGCATCATAACTTCTCTCTCTGCTCATTTTTTTCCTGCATTTATGGGTGTTGCTGCTGTAACACCAGGGGCACTGCTGTAAACATCTTGCATACTAAACTCCATCTCAGAGTCTTCTCTGCAAACAAAGCTATCAGGTATAGTAAATAAAAATACAGGATTCAAATTTCAAATGAACGGTGAATATATTATAAATGTAATAACTGTCCTGCAACATTTATTTTTTAAATTTTTTATTTTAATTATATTTTATTGATTATGGTATTGCAGTTGCCCCAGTTTTTCTCCCTTTGCCCTCCTTCACTTAGTACCCCTGACTCCCTCAGGTATTCCCCACATCATTCGTGTCCATGGGTCATGCATGTAAGTTCTTGGCTACTCCATTTCCTATACTGTATTTTATATCCCCATGGCTATTCTGTAACTACCTATTTGTACTTCTTCATCCCCTTACCTCTTCATTCAATCCAGCACAGCTCCCTCCCATTTGGCAATCATCAAAACTCTCTGTATCCATGATTCTGTCTCTGTTCTTGTTTGCTTAGTTTGCTTAGATTCAATTGTTGATGGATATGTATTTATTGCCACTTTATTGTTCATAGTCTTGATATTATTTTTCTTCAAAGAGTTTCTTTAACATTTCATATAATAATGGTTTGGTGATGGTGAATTCCTTTAGTTTTTCTTTGTCTGGGGGAACTCTTTATCTGCTCTTTGATTCTAAATGATAGCTTTACTGGGTAGACCAGTCTTGTCGGTGGGTCCCTGATTTTTATGGCTTTGATATTTCTTGCCAATCCCTTCTAGTCTGCAAAGTTTCTTTTGAGAAATCAGCTCACAGTCTCATGGGAACTCCCTATAGGTATCTAAAGGCTTTCCTCTTGCTGCTTTTATGATTCTCTCTTGATATTTAAACTTTGGCATTTTAATTATGATGTGTCTTGGAGTGGGTCTCTTTGTGTCCATCTTGTTTGGGATTCTTTGTGCTTCCTGAACTTGCATGTCTATTTCCTTCACCTAAGTAGGGATGTTTTCTTTCATTATTTCTGCAAATAGATTTCCAATATTTTGCTCTTGCTCTTCTTCTGGCACCCATATGATGCCAATGTTGGAATGCTTGAAGCTGTCCAACACACTGCTTACACTATCCTTGTTTTGGGGGTTCTTTTTTCCTGTTGTTGTTCTGATGGGTTGTGTTTTGCTTCCTTATGTTCCAAATCATTGATTTATTCTCACCTTCATCCACTTTACTGTTGCTACCCTATAAATTGTTGTTTATTTTAGTTAGTGTATCTTTCGTTTCTGACTGGATCTTTTTTATGCTTTTGAGGTCCTCACTAAGCTCCTTGAGCATCCTTATAACCAGTGTTTTGAACTCTGCATCTAATAGATTACTTATCTCCATTTTGTTGAGTTCTTTTTCTGGAGCTTTGATCTGTTCTTTCATTTGGATCATGTTTCTTTGTCTCCTAATTTTAACAGCCTCCCTGTGTTTGTTTCTATGTATTAGGTAGAGCTGCTATGACTCCCTGACTTGGTAGGTGTCCTTTAGGGTCCAGTGGCACAGCCTCCCTTGTCACCTAGGCTAGGTACTCGAGGTGTGCACCTCATGTGAGCTAAGTACACCCTCCTCTTGCAGCTGAGCCTTGGTTGCTGGTGGCAGGTCACTGGGAAGGGTTTACCCAGACCTGTTAGCTGCAAAGTCTGGTTGTGACCACTGACCAACCACCTCTGCCCTCTGTGGAGGATCAGCTGTAGGAAGAGGGTGGTGGTGCTCCAATGTGGTCTGCAGCTATCTACTAGGTGGGCAGGCTCTGGATTTTCCCAGGTGGTATAAGTCAAGATCAGCCTTAACCTGTGTTCTTCCCAGGGTCACCCTGCATAAGCTAGAAAGCAATCTGAGATGGCTACAACTCGTGCTGGGCTTGGAGATTCCCAGGCAAAGTCTAGCTGTGAATCTAGGCCAGCTCCTGCTAGAGACAGGCCTGGGGCCACCTAGTTATTGCTTGTTTGATAAGATTGAGGAAGTTGTGAAGCATGACCAGACATTCATATGGAAAAGTCAAGGTTAACAGTTTGGGTGGGCCCATATGTTGGGTGGGAGGGAGTCTCAGGGGATGTCCAGAGCAGAGCAAACTGTGTTAGCCAGGTTGATGGAGTCTCAGATAGGCACCCACCTGCTGGGTCTGTGGCTCTGTCGAGGGAGAGCTTAGCACAGAGACAATGGCCTCTGACCACCTTTTTGTCTGGGAGAAAGCTGTCTCCCAGTTCCTGCCTTGATGCCAGACACTTTAGTTCCTTCTTGTGTGCTACTGGTGACTTTCAAACTGCTACCCTGGTTCTGGAGCTCAGAGGGAGTGAATCAGAGTAAGTCCATGTGTGGATTCTTTAAGGGGAACTGCTTGGGACTGCAGAAGTTTGCGCCACTGGCTCAATTCCTGCTGATTTTTGTAGTCAGAAGTTAAGGGACTTATCTTCCTGGAACTGGAACCTGGCCTGGGGGGCCTGGTGTGAGTCAGGTACTCTTTGATTCCAAGACTTCCCTCCTGAATTTTTATCCACCACACATCAGTGTGGGGCCAGCCCTTCTGCATCTCTGCTCCTCTTACCAGTCTGAATGGGTATGGTTTCTTTAATGCTAGTTGCCAGTCTTCCATTCAACTTGATTTCTGACAGTTTTGAATGATGGTGGTTCCATATTTTAATTATAATTTTGATGTGGTTATGTGAGGAGGTGAGCTGTGTTTATGTGCCACCATCTCACCTTGCAACATTTATATGAGGATATATTTATATTTAACCTAAAGAATACAATATTCACTCGACAAGATATACTATAGATCACTCTGCATTTGTGCATATAGCTTTTCTTTTTGCTGCTTTTATGAGAATCTATTGGTAGAAAATTGAGTTATTTAAATTTTTTGCCATTACATACAGTGTCACAATGAATAACCTTATGTATATATCATTTCATAGTAGTACCAATGTACTTTTGGGTACATTTTTAGAAGTGGGACTGCCAGGTTAAAAGTACATGCACACGTAATTTTGTTTAAAATTGCTAGTTGCCTTGTAAGAATTGTACTAGGACATTATGATGGGAAGGATAGAGACCAAAATATTTGCAATGACTTTTCTGGATCAGGCCATTATTGATTAATCTTGCTACAGCTCTGGTTTTATGTTTTAAAATGTATTGCACATTTAAAATTATCACAGTTTTTAAAGGGTGTATACACTGTAATTTAAATTTTAAAAATGAGATATTTTCCAAAAATAAAATAAATAAAATGATCAAATCATAAATTAATAGAAAGTAAAAGCAGGCAGAAGTTGGAAGAACTATTTTCTTAAAACCTGAAAAATCTATAAAAAACATTTGGCAATAGATATTAGGAACTTTCAAAATATTTGTATGTATTAGTCTTATACCTATGCTTTTGAAACCTTTTATAAGAAGATAGTGTGAAATGTAGATGATTTACATATAATGTTGTTCATAGGCCAAATGTTGGGTACTTAAGCAAAATATTGTGTAGTCATAAGAATGAGTGTTATCTTTAAATAAGGTATTCAAACTTGCTATCAAAGTAACACTGGCAACCTAAAGGAAAAATCTCTGAAATTTCACCAATTCATTTTTCTGTTTATACCAAAAATCATTCAGTACTTCTGCATGCATGTGGAACTAGTGCAAAGATATAATACAACAGAATTTGTTAGTCTACATTTTATAACACATATCATTAGTATGTTTCCACTTTGCTGCTGCCATCATATGTTTTTCTTCCTTCTCACCTCACTTAGATCAGCCCATTTACAGATAGTTTTGTATCCTTCCTCACCTTTTTCCATGCTCATATAAGTTATATGTATATAAATTTGAGAACCTTTTTAACACTGCTTATTTTTATATAAATGTGAACAATATATAGCCATTTCTCAGTAACTAACTTTTCTAACTCAACAGCATACATCTTGGACATCACCTTGAGTCACCAGATGTAGTTCTACATCATTCTTTTTTAGTACCTTAAGATATGTCTTAATATAGGCGAAACACACTATATTTTTACCATTCTCCTATTTATTGGCCTTCAGGGTAGTCACAGTGTTTTGGGTTTTGTTTTGCTACTATAGGGTAAAATAAACATCCTATACATATTATTACATGTGAGAGATTAATTTTGATAGAAAAGATTCTCAGGAGTGGAGTTGCTAGGTTAATGAGGATATACTTTTAAATTTGACATGCATATTTCTATATTACTTTTTTAAGGTCTATACTGGTAAACATTCCCACCTGCAGTGTAAAAAAGCACCCTCCACCTCTCTAGATACAAGCATTTTATTGAGTTTTGACCAATATCATGGGTAAAAAATAGTTTCTTATTGTTGCTAATAAAATAAAGCATTCTTTCATGTGTTTATTGGCCTTTGCATATCTCTCCTGTCAATTGCTTATTCATATCCTATAAACATGTTTTTGTTGGGGCACTTGCCTTTTGCTTATATAACTGTAGGTATTTTGTAATATTATGGCTAATATTATTTTTCTGTCATATGTGGTGTAATATTTTCCTCCAGCTTATTATTTATCTTTTCACTTGTTTTTGATATATTTTAACATAAAAAACTATCATAGATTTAAATGTCTCTTTCATGGTTCTGAGTTTTCTGTCTTGTTTAAATTGCTTTTCTTTACCTTAAATTTATAAAAACATTCCCTTAAATTTTCTTATGAGGTTTTTAGTTTCATTTTAAAAAGAATTTCATCTTTTCATCCATCTGAAATTTATTTTGTTTGTTGTGTGATACAGTAGTTCAAAATTGTTGTTTTTCTGATGGATAGCCAGCGTGAAAGAACATTTAGTAAAAGGCAAAAGATTTATATGATCTGAAGATAAACCAGGGTAAGTGAGTGAAAGAACATTTAGGAAAAAAGCCACTCTTTCTCTACTGAATCAAAGTACCATCTCCATTATATTTTAATTTTCTGAGTATACATAGGTATATTTTTCTGTTCTTATGCTAATGCCTTACTATTTTGATTATCAAATTATCTACTATTAAATTATAGTAGGTTTTTATTTCTAGAAATTAATCACCTGATGCAACTTTTATTTTGATACAATTTTTAGGTATTTTGAACACTTATTCCTCCTCATTGATATTAAGATCATTTCACCTTTCTATTCCACCATTTACAAAAATAGTTTAAAAGAACGTTTAAACTTCTGAGATTGTATTTTACTTATGTATTAATGTATTAAATTTTGGATGATTGACACTTTTATTTTAAATCTTGATATCCATGAATGCTATGCCTTTTCTTTCTTACGGTTTACTTTTATGTACTTCATATAGGTTAAATAAGAATTTTCAGTGGTTAGAATGATATTTGAGAAGACTTTCAATGACAGTGAATAACATTGAATAGTAAGCCAAATAAGAGCATATAAATAAAATTACATGGACAGCATGGTGCCAATTAAGTTAAAATGCACAGAAAAAGACTAACAGGAACTATTTTAAAACAGTAATAATATTTTTTATTTAGTTTTCAAATTTTTAACAGTGGAGTGGACCTAGATCATGGCTGTGGATGAAGAAAGCATATAAACAGTCTTATTTTGTTAACTGTAAGAGGCAGTGAAGTAGGAACCCTAGACTCAATAGTGAAAAATAAGAAGCACCTTTTGCTATTTGGCAGTTCCATTTTGTACAGAATAATCTATAATAAACCTTCTAAAAAAATCTGATGGATTCAGTCAAATAACATAAAACAATTATATGTGTGGAATGCTTCTTTCTTTATAAAGCAGAAACTTTAAAATAAGCATGCAAGTTCAGTCTTCCAACATAAGCATTATGTTGTAGTTCATAGGAAGTAATAGCTATTAGTCTAGAGGGCATTTATTACTTCATTCCAACATATAATAAATGCTTCACAAAGAAATTTGAAAGTGCTTTACCAACTAGTCAAAGAATGAACTGGAGACAATGCCTAGTTAACTCAAAGGAACTGTCTGTGGCTTTCCTAGAAAGCATTTTGATGAAAGCTAAATTACCAATTAAAAACTGTTACTCCTGAACAACCCCTATGAACATGTTATTTGTTGTGTCATCTTCCAGTATATGTCTTCTTTTGATTTGTTTGAAATATGAAAATAAAAGGTTGAAACATTAGGTACTCAATAAATGCAGTTTTAAAATTTCCACTATAAAAATATCCCTTTAGTCAGCATTTTTTCAACTGCTCTTGGAAATCTTGTAACAGCAACAAGAAGACAGAAAAAAATCTGAAAACTTCATTTCAAGGTGTAGATACAACCCAGGGACATGTATATGATGTTCCCAAAACAGCTTAGATTGGGAAATGTGAGGAGAATTTTATTAAAATGTTGCTGAGAGGGCTCACCAACAGTGGATATCAGAATCAGCAATAATATAGTTATTGAAGGTGAGAGCCATACCCTGTGGTAAAAGTATTATATCCAGTATTAGCAATAAAGGGGAAGAAAGTGAAGAAAAAAGGGTTGGAAATAGGAAGACTCTTTGACCTGGTTTGGTTCAGAGAAGCAGACGAGGTGGACCTACACAAAGAATCACATGGATGTGCCATATATTTTAGAATGCCATTTTTTGTGTTCCCGTGGTAGCAGACAAAAGAGCTTTTAGGTTGTGAACCTAGGGGACTTCTCAAGCTCTTTCCCATTCTGACTTCCCTCACCAAAACAAATCTCTTGCAAATAGCTGACTGAATCAATTATGAATAATAAGAAAGGCTCTAGAACAACATCACATAAGGGCATAACCTAAAAGCTGTGTCAAAGGACAGCAAACTCTTCAATAGATTTAAAAATGTTTAGCATAAAATATAGCCATGAAGTAGAAAAAAAACCCTAAAAATATCACTGAGTGTTCTGAAAATATGAGGTAGCAATTACCTCTAAGAAAACCACGAAGGAAAATGCAAGAACACCTGCATAAATAAGAGAACATTATGCAAAGCATAAAAGCAAGAATTAGGGGAGACACTGAGAGATAAAAAGAGGATACAAAATGTGTATGGATGGAACATAAGATAGATATAGAATGTAAAAACAAAAATTTGGGAATGACTTCCACTTATGACAAGATGAAGTAGATGTACTTTTCACTCTTCTTCCCACTAAGCACAACTAAAACCTCTGGATTTTGTGTATGTCTATCTATCTTATCTATTATCTATCTATCTATCTATCTATCTATCACCTATCTATCATCTATCTATCATCTATCTATCTATCATCTATCATCTATCTATCTATCATCTATCTATCTATATTGCATATATACAATATCTATATTCATAGGAATATAATATCAATAATCATAGGAAGATGATGAAAGTTGGAGAGAAGAAGGGAGACTGTTTATGGACCTTAGGTCCCAAGGAATAAGACAGTGGTGAGTCCCCAGGTTGTTTTGTATTTCTTTCCTTGTGTTGTAGTTGTTTTTTTTTTTTGCTTGGTTTTGTTTCAGTTTTGGCTTGATTTTTTTTTTTTTTTGCCTCATAAAAATCAGGTTGAATATTGAAGAAGCCAGCAACCCAGAAACACCAAAGTGTACAGACAAAATAAGACCCAACAAAAGCCTGCTCTCTCTAGTCAAAGGATGAGGAAAATTGACAATTTAGCAAGACAGAAACATTTAAGTAATAATCAATATGCTTCAGCTAAATAACAAAGGGAAAAGCTGTGGCCCTAGCGCTAGCCAGGAGAGCAAAGCCAAATGAGAAGCCAAGGGTTCCATCTTTACAAGACAACACAGTGTCCATGCTGGGATAGTAGCAGAGTAAAATGCCAGGACTCTCATCCTCTTTATGTAACAGGGAGGCTCCTCCCGATGTTGTGGTGTCAGTTGAGGCTACATGGACAGCAGTACCAAGGCATCCTTCCAACAAGGGTTTCATTATCTCAGCTCTTATGAAGAACTAGAAATTCTACAATCACCCAGAAGCAATGAGAAGCTCTCCCCACCTTGAAGGTCAAAGAAGCTTATTAAACCCCCTGAAGATAAACCCAAAGAAATACACACCAAGGCTATCATAGCCAAACTTGTAAAATTAAAAACAAAGAAAAAGTTGAAAGCAGCAGAAAAGAAACAATATCTAATCTATAAGAGAACAACAATTCAAAGATAGTGCATTTATCACCAGAAACTATGGAAACCAGAAAGATGTGGCACAAAATTTTTAAGAACTGAAAGATACATGCAACAAAAAACAGGACTACAAAATGTGTGAGGAAAAAATTAATAGAATTGAAAGAAGAAACAGACATCTTCAAAATTATAGATTGAAATTTCAACATCTCTTTCTCTCAAACTGATAGAACAAGGCAGAAAATTAGCAAATTTATTCAAGTAATCAATGCTATTGTCAACCCACAAAAACTAAATGACACTGCTTGATCTAATAACAGAAGAACACATAGTTTTTCAAGTGCCAATAAAACATATACATATACCAAAACAGATCATACCCCTGGTCATGAAGTAAGTGTTAACAAATTTAAAAGGATTTAAACCATACGTAGTATATTTTATGACTAAAATGGAATCAAAATAGAAATAAATAATTGAAAAATAAAAGAAAAATCATCTCAAAACACTTGGAAACTAGAACCACACTTGTTTGAAAAAAATCAACACCAATGCATGACAAAAACTCTCAGCAAACTAAGGATAGAAAGGAAATTCCTCAACTTCATAAAGAGCATATACAAAAAACCTACAGTGAACCTAATGCTGAAGATGAGAACCTGGACCCAAAGAGGAAAAATATCTTCTCTCAGCACTCCAACTTAACATTATATTGGAAGTCCTAGTAAGTGCTATTTGACAAATAAATAAAATGAAGGGTATACTGATTGGGAAGGAAGAAATAAAACTGTTGGTAGATGACATGATTATCTGTACAGAGAATCCCAATGAATCATCGCATCAACAAAAATGTCCTCTTGGAACTAATAAGAGAGAACAGTAGGGTTGCAAGATACGAAATTAATAGACAAAATCCAACAGTATTTTTATATGCTAGAAATGAGTAATTGGTATATAAATTTTAAAAAATTACTAAAACATAAAAAATGTAAAGATTTACTTATTAATCTAACAAAATAAGTATAAAATCTGTATGTGGAAAATTATAAAACTGTGATGAAAGAAATCGAAGAAGCCCTAGATAAAAGAAGAGATATTTTGTATTCATGAATTGCAAGACTCAAAACTGTTAAGACGTCATTCTTCCCAACTTGATTCACAGATTTAACACAACTGCAATAAAAATTCCATTAATATATTTTGTAAATATTGACTGATTCTAAAGTTTTTATGAAAAGATGAAAAACCAATAAAATGTTGAAAAACAACAAAGATGGTGAGCTCATATTACCTAGTTTTAATAATTAGTGTAAAGTTACAATGTTCAAGACAGTGAAAGAACAATGAGAGTACCGAAATAGACCTACATAAATATAGTCAGTTAATATTTGACAAAGGTACAAAGCCAGTTCAATGCAGAAGAAGTAATATTTTCAAAAAATGGTACTAGGAAATGGAGGTCCACTGGCTAATAATAATAACAAAGATGATAATAAAGATAGAGAATTTTACAAAAAAATCACAATGTCTTGTATACCTAAATATAAAATATAAAACTATTAAACTTCTAGAAAAGACTATTGGAAAAATTTATGTGACCTTGAGTTTGGTGATAAGTGTTTTGATTCAACACCAAAAACACAATCCATAAAGAAAATAATTGATAAAATAGACCCTATTATTAAAACTCAAGCCACTGCCCAGAAAAGACACTGCTAAGAAAATTAAATAAGTTAAAAGTTGAGGAAATATTTGCAGAAAACTTATCTGATGAAAAACTTGTATCCAAAATATACAAAGAGCTCCTAAATCTCAACTGTTTACTAGAATTAACAATAAAGTAAATTAAATGGATGACAAATTGTAGATGTCAAGTGTCTTTCTTTTGAAAGAGGATTTTAAAGATAAGAAAAGGGAGTAGACTTCAATTATATACTCGGTAATGAGTTATAGCTGCACACAGTATGAATTTATGTTATCTTATATAGATATAGGTAGTCACATGTAGAAATATTTTAGGTATATATACATACAGGTGTTAATATACACACATATGAAGCAATACCCCATTAGCAATGAGTACAATTAGCACACAGATCTTGGTTTTTAATACCATTCTCCAATGAAAGGAACCAGGAATCCTTGCAGGAGCAGCTAAATATACAAAACTACAACCTGGAGCCTCTTGTAATGCTCGAAAGTAAAAAAGTACTAAAAAAAAAACAAAAACAAAACCCCCACAATGAAAGAGGTATGTCAAAGGGATACAAGAGCCAACTGAAAACACTCCCAATGGCCAAGGCAACAAAATAGAAAAGTCATATTGACTTGTAACCCAAAATATAAAAGATATTCTTGCATCCATTCTGTTATACATATAGCATTCAATAAGCAAATAAATGTATAAATAAGGGAGAAGAGCTAAGAGGACATTTTAAAAGGGAGTAAAGAGGAGTACTTTTACAGTGGAGAAGCTTGAGGAGCCACCCCAGCCAGGTGGGTACGGTCCACATCAAGCTGTCGATCATGTGTTCTTGATATGATGTGATGAAAATGCCCAATTAACTCTGTAATCTTCCTCCCCAGGCCAGTCTAGTCATGAGAAAATCCCCACTGTGGAACTTTCAATTAAATACTTGACCAGTACTTTTTAAAACTGTCAAAGCTATTATAAATGAGAAAAGTCTAAGAAATTGTTATGCTCAAGAGAAACCTAAGGAGACATAAGCGCTAAATTTAATATCCTGTATCAAATCCTAGAACAGTAGGGACACTGCATATAAGCCAAAGAAATCTTAATAAAGTATGGACCTAAGTTAATAATAATGTACCTAACTTGTTCATTAATTGTGAAAATGTACCATACTCATGAATGATACTAATAATGGGGAAAACTGGTTATGGGGAATCTGAAAACTCTCTGTAACATCTTTGAAATTTTTCCATAAATTCTAATGTGTCCTAAAATAAAAGGTTTATCTAAAAATTATTGTGATGTAAAAATAATCAAGCAATACAATTTTAAAATGTGCAAAAGATATAAATAGACATTACACTGAAGAGGATATACAAATGGCAAATAAACACATGAGAAGATGTTCAATCTCATCTATTAGGGAAATGCAAAATAAAACTACAGTAAGATATAACTACACACATATCAGGATGATTAAGATA
Organism: Mormoops blainvillei; assembly: GCA_004026545.1. Classification (NCBI taxonomy): domain Eukaryota; kingdom Metazoa; phylum Chordata; class Mammalia; order Chiroptera; family Mormoopidae; genus Mormoops; species Mormoops blainvillei. The sequence continues at coordinate 124,523 of PVJD01003807.1, read as the reverse complement.
ATAAATATTGATAACACTCAATACTAGTGAGGATACAGAAAAACAGGGTCACTCATACATTGCTAGTGGAAATGTAAAATGGTACCACCGCTCTGGGAGACAATTCAGCAGCTTCTTAAAAAACTAAACATGCAATTACCACAAGACCCAGCAATTGCACTCTTAGGCATTAATTTATCTGGGAGAAATACAATTTTATGTCATACAAAAACTGTACATGAATCTTTTTAGCAGCTTTATTTGAAATAGCTAAAAACTGGAAACCACTGTGGAATATCTATGTTACTAAATACTACTGAGCAATAAAATAGAACAAACTAATGATGCATGCAACAACTTGGATGACTTTACAAAAAATAATGCTGAGGCAAAAAAGACAATTTTAATACGTTTTATACTGTATGATATCATTTACAGAACATTCTAGTAATGACAAAATTACTGAGGCTAATAGCAGATTAGTGGTTGCCTGGGATGAGGTTATATGGGGGATAGGTCAAGAATGAAGTGAATATGTCTATACAAGGACAACAGGAAGGATCTTTATGGTGATGGAAAATTTCTATATCTTAACTATATCAATGTCCATATCCTGGTTGTGATATTGTATTACAGTTTGCAAGGTGTTATCACAGGCGAAATCTGGGTAAAGATTACATGGGCTACCTCTGTTATTTCTTACAGCTGCATGTGATTCTGAAATTATCTAAAAATAAAGCTTTAGTGTATAAAATACCCCACAAAACCCCCACAAAATTGCAAGAGAAATAAATATGGAGTTGGAAGGAATACAAGGGAGACAGCCACTGTGGAAAACATGGCAAGATATGTGGAGGGCAGAGAGAAAACAAACAAAACGGAGGAAAAATAAAGCTTAGGTTAAAAAAATAATAGCCGTAGAATGTAGGAAAAGAGATGCAACATCTGTATTTTTAGAGTCCCCCAAGGAAAATCAGAATTGAGAAATTAATGTATTTAAAGGTTTCATGCAAGAAAAATGCCCTGGATAGAATGACTTAAGTCTCCTAAAAGAAAGATAGCATACCATCGGCCATGGAAAGCTGGCCAGAAACAGTCAACACTAAAAACATATCTTTGCAAATTTTTGTATTTTAAAGACATAGAGTTTAAAAAAGGAAAGAACCTTTGGGGCAGTAAGATAAAAATGTCAACCCATGGGGTAAGGGGGGAAAAATAAACTTGGCCTCAAATTTCTTCTCATTGATATTTATTATTTATTTATGCCACAAATTTTTATGTAATTTTAGTCATTACAACAGTAGTTCAGAAATATCTATAATGTTATGCTGATTTCATCAGTGTTTCAAAAAGAAAAAAAAAAAGACAGGCAGCAGTGAAGAATACCAGAGAACCAGCACAAACGCCGAGAGCAGACCATGCTTCTTTTTATTATTGACACTATTACAAATGCCCCTATTTTCTCCCCTTTTACCCCCCTCTACCCAGTGCCCACCTCCTCTGGCCTTCACTACATTGTTGTCTGTGTCCATGGGGTATGCATATGTATCTATGAATATATGTTCTTTGGCTAATCTCTTCCAGTTTCCCCTATAAGAACCCTCACCTGTGAGATCTGTCAGCCTGTTCCATGTATCCATGCCTCTGGTGCTATTTTGTTTGTCAGTTTATTTTGTTCTTTAGCATCCACATATAAATGAGATCATTTTTTAATACAGAAGAGGGTTGAGCAACATCCTTTAAGAATAAGGCTATTAAACCCATACACACATATATATACATTATTGAACACTCAAGAACTCAGAGATTATTTTTCCCATGAACCTTTATTAATGAAACTACCAGGGGACAAACTTCCTTTAATAAAGGGGATAATTGGGGAAATTATAGCAAAAAGACAGTAGTGGGGATTGAATAGCTTTAACTGCATAAAGTTGAAAAGAATTCAGGAATTAAATATAAAAGCAATATGTTCTGCAATGTAAAACTGATAGAAATAAAACAAAAAGGAAAAGGGGAAGGAAAATTGAGAATATCAACAGATAGATCCTCAAGAAAATTAAAAGTATTTATACATTTTTAACGGATCATAGCCAAACTAAACAGAAAAAAAGAAATATATTTGCAGCTCATGTTATATTAATTGTTCTTTTAAAAGTTTTGTCAAATTTATTGGGGTGACATTAGTTAATAAAATTATATAGGTTTCAGTCATATAATTCTATATTATATCACCTGTACATTGTATTTTGTGTTTACCATCCAAAGTCAAGTTTCCTTCCATCACCATTTATCCCCCTTTTACACTCTTCTCCCTCTCTCCACCACTCTCTGGTAATCACCATACTATTGCCTGTGTCTATGAGGTTTTTTTTCTTTGCTTAATTCCTTCGCCTAGCCCCCCCAAGCCCCATCCTCTCTGACAGTGGTCAATCTGTTCTATTTATGAAGCTGTTCCTATTTTGTTTGTGTTTATTTTGTTCATTAGATTCCACATGTAAGTAAAATCATATGGTACTTGTCTTTCTCTGACTGGCTTATTTCAATGTAATGATCTCTAGGCCAGTCCATGCTATCACAAAAGGTAAGAGTTTTTGTTTTACAGCCTCACAGTATTCCCTTGTGTAAATATACCACAGCTTTTTTTATCCACCCAACTACTGATGGACACTTTGGCTGTGTCCAGATCTTGGCTACTGTAAAGAATTCTGCAATGAACATAGGGGTGCTTATATTCTTTCAAATTAGTGTTTCAGATTTCTTTGGATAAATTCCCAGAAGTTGAATTGCTAGGTCATAAGGCAGTTCCATTTTTAATTTTTCTTAGATAACTCCATACTGCTTTCCACAGTGGCTACACCAATCTGCATTCCCATCAACAGTGCAGGTGTAAGAAAATAGTAAAATTCCAACGAATATATGGGAATAGGTCACAAACAGACAATGCCCCTCACCATTCACAAGCACACAGTGCAATTTACTGGCTATTTAAAAACTGATGAATTATTTGGCTTTGAGTTTTATAAGTTCTTTATAAATTTTATATATTAATGCCTTATCAGATATATCAGTGAGTATGTTCTCCCACTCTGTGGGTTGTTTTTTTATTTTGTTGATTTCCTTTGCCATACAAAAAGTTTAGTTCAATATAGACCCTTTTGTTTATTTATTTCATTTATTTCTCTTGTCTGGGGAAATATACCCGATAAGAAATTGCTATAAGCAATGTCTGAAATTTAGCTGCCTATGTTTTCTTCTAGGATTTTTATGCTTTCAGGTCTAATATTTAAGTTTTGATCTATTTTGAATTCATTCTTGTGTGTGGTATAAGAATGTTGTCTAGTTTTGTACATATCTGCCCAATTTTCCCAATACCATATATCGAATAAAGTATCTTTAGCCCATAGTATGTGCTTGCTTTCTCTGTAGAATATTAATTAACTATAAAGGTGTGGGGTTATTTCTGGGCTCTCTATTCTCTTCTGTTGATCTATGGATCTATTCTTATGCCAGTACCAAGCTGTTTTAAAATTCAACACCAAAAATACAAACAATCCAATTAAAAAATAGGCAAAGGACCTGAATAGACGCTTTTCTAAAGACATGCAGAGGGCCAATAAGAATGTGAAAAGTTGCTCAACTTCACTAATCATCAGAGAAATGCAAATAAAACCACAATGAGATATCATCTCACACCTCTCAGAATAGCTGTCATCAATAAATCAACAGACAAGTGCTGACGAGGATGTGGAGAAAGGGGAACCCTTTTGCACTGTTGGTGGGAGTGCAGGCTGGTTCAGTCACTGTGGAAAGCAGTATGGAGATACCTCAAAAAATTAAAAACGAATCTGCCTTTTGACACAGCAATCCCACTTCAGGGAATATATGTGAAGAAACCATAACACTAATTTGAAAGAACATAAGCACCCATATGTTCACTGCAGTGTTATTTAACAACTACCAAGACAAGGAAGCTGCCCAAGTGTCCATCAGTAGATGGGTGGATGAAATGACTATTGGATATTTATACAATGGAATCCTACTCAGCCAAAAAGGAAGAGAATTTTACCCTTACAACAGCATGGATGGACCTGGAGAATATTATGCTAAGTGAAACAAACCAACTAAAGAAATACCACATGGTTTCATTCATATGTGGAATATAATGAACAAACTGAACTAGCAAGCAAAATTGAGACAGGTTTGCAGATAGAGGGCAGGATGACAGCTATGCGGTAGGGGTTAAGGGAGTGGAGGGATTGAGCAAGAAGGACAAAGACTCATGGGCATGGACAACAAAGTGGTGATTGAGATGGGGAGCGTGATATAAAGGGGCTAAATAATAATGGACAAATACAATAAAAAAGGATATTCTTGACTAGTAAAGAAAAGGATGAATTTTACATGCATATGAGAGTCAATGAAATGGATACTCTCAAATAGTGCTACTGGCATTGCAAATTAAAGTGACTCTTAGAAAAGCAATGTGTCAAATATCAAGAAAAAAAATAACTTGTACTAAGATTTTTGGATGTTCATACAAAAAAAGAACTATTCATAGCATAGACTAGTAACTCTTCTCTGGATGTCTACAAAAAGATAATTCCAGGCTAGGAAAAGGCATATAAGAATGCTATGATTTATTGAATACTAACCGTATGCCATTCATTCTATTGTTTTACAAAATGTTTTAATTCTCATTCCTCTATGGTACTCATAATAAGTACTATAAAAAGTTATGTAACAATAAAGAAATGCTTATGAAAAAATGTAAGAGAAAAAAGCAGAATATAGCAAACATATATAGCTATATTCTATGATTGTTGCTATATAAAACCATCTAACAAAGGACCATGTAGTACTAAAATTCTGGAATATAATTATCAAAAACTTTGCAGACTTTTCTTTATACTCCAATAACGTCACTTAGAAGATAGTATGGAAAGAGGGAAAGAGAAAAAAAGGACAGATGCATACAGCAAGACTAAATGCTCGCAATTCAGAAAAGCACCTCAGAAACTTTATAGGTTTATTTTAACACTGTTCTAAAGCAGAGGTAGCAAACTAGCATTAATTTCACCATGTGGAATCCCTTTGTTGGCATTCTGCAATTAACATACACTCTCCTTTTCTCTCTTTTCTACTCTTTTTTCTTTCAATTATTTTATTCTTTCAAGCTCACATCAGAATTACTTAGAGTTGAGCAGCACTCACAGAGGTACCTGGGCTCTATCCAGAGTTATTTACATCAATATAATTGGAGATGGTCCAGGAATCCACATCTAACATGTTTCCTAAGTGATTATTTCTCACACCATACTTTGAGTACTACTGCTGAACTCAACATGTAACATTTGCTACTGAAGTAGCCTTGAAAGAAAGATTAAGAACAGACATAACAGATCTTACTTATGTCTCCATCTCTAAATTTATTCCATGGATTAGGGTAAGTATATTGGGTTAGATTCAGCCCTTCAGATACAATTTGTGGGTAAAAAGAAATTAAAGCAATTCAGGGGTTCATAGAAATCACACACACACACACACACACACACACACACACACACACGCACACACATTTTCCCAAATCCAGAGAATTTCAAACATTACCAGGTAAGTAGTCTTTGTTCCCTACCTCTCACTACATCCAGATCAGCTTTTCTGCCTTTATCTATTTCACACTTAGTGTTCCATAAAATATTTAAGTTAATGAAATTTTCTGCTTCTCAAGGGAAAGCTTTTTAAAAAAATTGGTATGATGTTACCATGAACCTCTGAAACGAATTTGCCACATCCACAGTACACAGAAATGTAAAGTCAAAGAAAGACATGTTAGGGACTCAATAGAGAATGGAAAGTAAATTGTCTGTCTGCTTCTAGATTTTTGAAATTTAAGATAGTTTCCTGTAGAGAAATCCAAACATTTTGGTCTTTATATGTTAAAATTAATTAATTTCTAATATTTGATCATGGACATGATCTGTTAGGCCATTTGGTTTCTACCTTTTCTGCTGTTTGATGCAAACAAAAATCCAAGTCTCTTGGAGGATAAGTATCCTCCAAGAGTCAATTCAAATATTATACCTCCAAGTGAGGATCATCTGATTTCTAATTTAAAGAATCCTTCCCTTTTGCTTCTATACATAAAAGGCATTTAACACAGAATCATAAATGATGGTTTACATATCTATATCTCCTCTAGGCAACGGCCAATGTGTAAACATTCATCTCACAAAATCTTGGCATAATAGGGACATTAAAATGATTGCATGAATCTAATTATAGAGCAAAATAGTCCTCTGCTCTAGATAATTCTATAGTACCTTCAGAACATATTAGGAAAGCGTTACTCATTTTAAGTTTCTCTTCCATTTTTGGACTTATTTTCTTGCTTTTTGACCTTCATTTATGGTGAAAATGTTAGAAAAATGATGTTGCCTGCTGCCAAGTTCATGTTGAAAAGACACTACATTGAGGTGCAGTTTGAAATGTGACAACGTATGTAAATGTGTTGGTGATGCTAAAAATACTTGGATAAAGGATGCATGACAGCCACAGAGTATGCACAACTTTATACTTATATAGTACCTACATGTAGATGTTAGGATTCTATTTATGCTTTTACAAGAGAAGGAAAAGTGTCTACATATGTCTCATAAGTATGGATGCGGCCTCGTGCCCAGGGCAGATGCTGCAGAGAGACGTGGGTGGGAAGGGTGTGCTGCACTGGGAGTGGCTGTCTGTCATATCATTCCCCAGAACATTTCTCTGGAAACATGAACAAAGATGCCTACAGACAACAGAAATTTATCCAAAGGAAACAATTTTTTTTCCTCTATAGCGTTCAGTACTGTGTATATTTTCTTATAATTCTTTGAAAATTGGTAATCTAGAAACATTATATTTGTTTTTAGCTAAAAAACTCAAGCACCCTCATTTCCCAAGTACCTAAAGATGTGGGATCTCTGCCTATTCTTTGTATATAACCAGGATAGCGACTCCAAAGAAGACTAAGAAAGAATGATGATGTCGCTGGTGCAGTCCGTGTTTAAGTGCTTTGCCCTTAGAGTAAAAAACCAGAATTTAGAGTCCTGATTTTAGCACATAGTGTCTCTGTGATCTTTGGCCTCTCAGTTCAAGTTTTGTTGTTGTTGTTGTTGTTTTGTTTTTGTTTAATTTTTATCTGTAATAAAGGCATGATTAAGTTCTCACCTTATAGTGGAGGATTTAAAAATTAAATGATATAATGCTGGTAAAATGTTCAGCACAGTGACAAAGCATTTTCATATGCAACACACTGCAGCTCTTCCTTATTTTATCCTCACTGATATTCTCGTTTGAATAAAATAAGGTTTACTTTTTCATTTAGAATAACATTACACTAAATATATTTTAATATTCTCACTCTGAATATGAATGTATAATTCCAAAATGCTTAGCACACACAAACTTTCCCCAAAATCTGGATTTTTTTCCCATTTATATCACAAAGTGTTGTCATATCTTACTTTGAGAAGCCTCAGATGGTTTAGCCCATTCAAAACTTCAATGATTAAGAGTTCATCTCATGACATTCAAAAGTTAAATCAAATTCCATATCCACCATCCTACACTGCCTTCATATTTTCCTTTCAAATTAACATTAAAAACATGCTAGATGTGTGATTGCTGGTGAGGGGCAGTGGTGAAATGAAGTTTCTATAATTTTGTTACTTTGCTGCTTCAGTTTAAAGCATATAACTGTCATTTTTTACAATAGGAAAAATGACTTACTTATATAGTTATCAACTTTTACTGCAAAAGAATCAACATCCATATCCATTTGATTAGTATTGTTTCCAAAAGGGTCCTGTCCTTATTGTACATCTAAGTCATAATGTTTAATGATGCAGAACCCATGCCTTGAACCTGGAATACCTGGCTTTTTGCAAGCTTAACATTACAAAACCTAATCCATATGAGGGACAAGAATGACACCAAAATGGTGTGAAGAGAGAAAGGTTATTTTGCTTTTCTCCTTTCTATTTATCTTTTGATTTCTCATCATCCTCTGTTCTCTCTCCCTTCCCCTCTAACCCCCTTATTCATTTCCTATAAGGACAATGACATAAAAGAATATGGTGAAGGAAATAGACTCAGGCTTTGAAACAGCAAATGCATGTTCCATTTACTAGCTCAGATTCCTCAGATAAAGGGTTTGATCTTTATAGCAAAAATATTCCATAGAAATACTGTTCAAATGTGAGTCCCACAGTACCAATTCACCATCCACTCAACCTATTTGACAGCTGATCTCTATTCTCCTAACCTTGAACAACCTTACAGATATAGAGATAAGTATATACTAAACTAGTACATAATCAGGTCTGATATGCACAATCATTATTCTTTCTAAAGTGATTTCCTTTAAATATTCTAAGAAATATATTCTTATGAGGTACATAAAAACAGTATCTTTGCATCAGAATTAGTAATAAATGAGGAACCTAATATTTTAAACAATTAAATTAATATTCTGAAATGTGGTAGTTTAGCTTACATAACAGAGAAAAGGCTCACTATAGTTTTAAATAATAGCAATATAATTTTAATAAGGTTGCATTTTGTATTAGGCGCATTTAAACACTCCTCTGGTCTCTCATGTCATCCTCAGCAGTTAAGTGGCTTGATTTGTGGGAGCTGCTGTAATCACTTCATTTAACATTAGGTATATCTTTTAGTTTAATTAAAGCATTTCTCTCTTTCAGTAATAGTCAATTGTTTTCAGTTCACCCATTATGTATAATTGTTTTCTTTGATCCATTCAAAACTTGGCTATTTTTCATGGCTAATTAAATCAACACTTGACCATTGTATTTAACGCTTAACTCAGTTTTATTTCTAATCTTGCATACGTGGACTTCTGTACAAAATTTGCTTTGGAAAAAATTGCACACATTATTAAGTTACATACCGCCTACAACTTGTAGCAAAGGCTAAGTGTATTATTTCAGGAATTCCAGCAGAGGGCAGTCAAGCAAGAATAATCACTTTAGCAAGAGGAGAAATTGATGGTGACGTTTCTTATTTTTTCAAATCAAATTAACATCAGTGTGTGTGTGTGTGAGTGAATATGTGTGTTGGGGGCTGGGGGTGGGTGGAACAAATGTATCCTTGGTGAGCCAACTCATTTCTCACTTAACCTCTTTCTCGGCTGAATAAGATCCACTCTGTGCATGAGATAAGAGACAAGATATTTTCAAAACACTCCTAGTATTAAACCCAAAGCCATAAATTCTGTTACAACAACTGACATTTTTATCACTCTACTTTGGCTTCTTTTCCAGTTTATGGATTTTAAGAATAAGTTCACATCATTGAGAAAAGTAATCAAACTTTTGAAGAATACTATTTTTTCCCAAGAAATTATTGAAATAACGCATTTTAATTAAAAAGTAATAATAGAAGCAAAAATAAGTAGGCTTCAGTTTTAACAAGAAAAATTAGAAGAGATATTCTCTATCTCTATTTAGAAGATAAGAGGTGGAATTTCTCATCCACAGCATGCTCAGATATAACATGATTAACAGCTGCTACCTGCCATCCTTGGCCAATGCATTCTCAATTACTTCCCATCTATACCTTTTCAAGGACAGCTTCCACTACAAACTAGTTGCATTACACCAGGAATAATGTGACCAGAGATATGGAAGTTTAGTTGCTTTTATTCTTATGTGTAGTGGCACGCTGGTAAATTTTAACAACCACCTTTCTAGGAGGAAAAAGCCCTAATTTTAGTTTTACCAATTTCCATAGTGTAAATACTCCCACCTGATTCATTTCAAACTATTACTATGAAGTCACTGGACATAAAGCTGGGAAGAGATGTACTGTAGCACACCATTAGATCATATTTCCAAACTAGAGACAAGATAAACATAAAAACCCCAAGAGTAAAGTAATTGGGAAGTGATGAGTTTTTAATATTTATACCTTTATTTTTAATATCATGTATTTAATTGTAAGTTTGTATAATTTAATTCTTAATAATGGCTATGTTTAACAACTGGCTCACAAAATTATGGAAAATTCAACAATCAGGTCTTAGGAGCTGGTATGAAATGACTCTAACACATGTAAATACACTAGACGTTCTGGTTCTTAGAACTAAGAGAAGGACAAAAAACATGTGGCAATGAAGAGTAAGAATCAGTATCTGTTTCATTTAGATAATTACATCATCCCTTATACTCAAGTTCTTCAGGTATGGAAAATCCTATCCTTTTAATGGATTATACTCCAACTTAAAAAATTAGTTTTTCATCTACTAGATATGTATTTCCATATTTAACCATTTATATGCCACCTTCAGGGTTTTTTTTCTGTCATATCTGTGAATATCTACTATTATTTAACTAAAAAAAATCAACTAAGCTTTTAAAATTTAAATAATTTTATTTAAAAAGAAAAACGACATACCCCTAAAAGAAAATTATCATCATATTTATAAACAGACATTCACCCTAACAATTAATGATGAAAGCAAATTGTTAGTAAAGTCTAGCTAGATACTCCTACTTAGTAAAAGCTTTATATACCTGAGGCCTGTTCTCTGTTTGTCAAAAAGATACTCTAGAAAGTTTTTATAAGGGGTTAAAAACATATTAGTACTCATTGAGACTTTCTCCTTGACATAATCAAAATGAAGCTGAATTAAACTCATTACATAATTTAATGTTGTTTATTTTTATGTTCATGTCCTTGTATACAAAAATCATGTAGAGTGTACCTTAAAATCTTTTTGCCTTCAACTAGGGGTGCATATTCCTAGTTCTGAAAAGCACAATCATCCTACCAGTCATACAAATTTGAAATCCTCAGAATATAATTTTTCTTCTCCAGATTTCCAGCTCTTTTAATTCTGCTTCAAAAATCAGTGTCTTTGTGTGAATTTAGGCAAATTACCTAATTTCTGCTAATCCTGAATTTCCCACTCAGTTACCTCAGTTAAAGATTAAAAGTACTTGCCTGGGATGAAATTAAGTGCTCAAAAAAAAATAGCTATATTTATTGCTCTGGGTGGCATTATGATTATTAGCTTAGCTATGTGGTTTATGACTCCACAGCAAATTAGAAACATTAAATTAAAAACAGAGAAACGCCACCCAGGATCAATGTGTTTTGGGCACAAAGAAATATCAGTTAATTGATCATCATTAAAAAAAACACAACCCTATAAACAAACAGAATCATGAACAAGTGTTTTAAATGAAAGAGTTAGTGAGGAGCTATGGGGTGCCAGAGCTAGGAACTGACATGTCTCAACACATCTTGAGAACATCATTAAACAATTTGGACTTGTAATCAGGACTCAGAGATATCTAGGAAAGTTTACAATGTATTCACTTATCTGTATTTAGCAGGCAGGTGTACAGCATATTTTGGAAATCTTATCTGTTATAAGAACAGATAAGAAATTTAAACCTGTTAGTTTAAATTTACTAAAGTTCATTTATAAACATAAAGTTGTTATATATATAATTTATTTTATTTCTTAGACTAAAAATATTTAAAAATATACACTAAAATTTTAATATTTATTTCTGGACTTTGGATTATGGGTGCTTTTTACATGTTTTTATGTGACAGTTTCTAATTTTTCTAAAAAGAACATGTGTTTTTTGTGCTCCATGAAAAATAATTTTTTTAAATGGAAAACTTCAGAAACTTTGTTCAAAATTACATTCTGCTTCCATTAATGTCATTGATAGAGTCGTTATTGTTAAACCTTCAATCAAGTGTTAATAATCCAGATTCATAGAAATATAAGGAACATATCATTTCAGAACTATTCCCATTGACACATTGAATTAAACTCATTTTTATGATTAAGACAAATTTGTATATTTTTGTCATTCTTTGCTAAGAACTTTTCTATTGAGGTTTTCATAGAACATGTGAAGAATTGCAAATAAATGTAATAAGAAAACCTGGATTACATCATTCAAAAGATTGTTAAGGAATCAAAAAAAATTGTGGCTGTTTGATTTATAAACACTATCATCTAACAATGCCAGTTATTATTATTGTTGTCATATGTTTGGCTTACTTCTAAAACTCTTCATTTTAATTTTTGGGTTTGTGACTGTCTCTTGAATTGAAGATACTGTCAAATAAAACTTCTTATATAAGTGAGGTATTAATAATGTTTTCTCTAGTTTTAGTAATGTCCAGAAAAACCCAAATCATATAATTGAGAAAAAAATTTTAAAAAATAGTTTTGGTCAAGATGAAGGAGTAAAGAAATGCTATACTCACCTCCTACCATGATACATTGAAATTACAACTAAGTTATGAAACAATCAGCCTGGAGAACCATCTGAACACTAGCTGAACTGAAGTCCTATAACTAAGAATACAAAGAAGAAGTCACATTGAGACTGCTTGGAGAGGCAGAGACACCAAACTGGCTGGCCCCACAACCATGTGTGGAAACTGAGAGAACTGGGAGGGATATCTCAGCAGCAGGGTTCCCCCTTGGGGAGCAAGCAGACTGAGCCCCTCACCGAGCACTGCAGCTCAGAACACCAGTGCCAGGAAGAGCAGTGCCCACAACATCTGGCTGTGAAAATCAATCAGGATTCCATACATCCAGGTGAGATGGAAGACTGCAGGGAGCCTTTTGAAGAGCCTGCACACAGACTTACTTGCTCACAGGTACTCATGCTGGACTCTAGATAAGGGGCCACAGCCTACGGTATACCAGAAACTTATAGGGGGAAACCGAGTTGTGTAGCTTCAGGGTGAGGGCTGGAGGGACAGATACCATTGACCCAGTATTGAGCCCTCCTCCTACAGAGTGGGACTGGAGTACCGTCTTTCCTGTGATGGGCCCTCTCCTCAACTAACCCGCAGGGGACAGGCAGGCACCAAATCTGAATCTACATTAGCCTGGTGAACATCTTTATTCTACCCTGAAGACTCTGTGAGATGCTGACCTACCCAACTTGTGTACTTCCAAGGCTCTTTCAGTGGCTGAGCCTTACAGGCAGCCAGCAGCAAAGATGGACCTGGAGAACATTATAAGTGAAATAAGCCAGCCAGAGAAAGTCAAGTGCCATATTATTTCACTCATATGTGGGGTCTAATGAACAAAATATACTAACAAGTAAAAATAGTGACAGGATTCATAGGTAGAGAGCAGGTTAACAGCTATAGGGCAGAAGAGGGGTGGCTGTAGGGACAGAGGGTTTGAGCAAAATGAAAAATGGAAGAAAGAACTCTTGGACATGGACAACAGTGGGGCAAATGCAGAGATGAGTGAAAGTGGAAGAGGTCATAGGGGTATCAATGGTGATGGAAAAATTTTAACTTAAAAAAAGAAATAAAGAATATAATAACTGAAATGAAAAATACACTAGAAGGAATCAATAGATGATTAGATTAAGCAGAGGACTGAATCACAGATTTGGAAGATGAGGTAGCAGAAAACACCCAAAGAGAACATCAAGAAAAATAAAGAATAAAAAAAATGAGGATAGTTTAAGGGATCTCTGAGACAATACCAAGAATAACAACATTAGCATCTTAAAGTTACCAGAAGGAGAAGAGCAAGAGATTAAGAAACTTCTTGAAGAAATGATGATTGAAAACTTCCCTAACTTGGTGAAGGAAATAGATATACAATTCTAGGAAGTACAGAGAGTCCCAAGCAAGATGAACCCAAACAAGCCCACCACAAAACATATAGTAATTAAAATGCCAAAGGCTGAAGACATAGAAAAAAATCTTAAAAGCAGCAAGAGAAAGGTAGTTAGTTACCTACCAGAAAACTCCCATAATAATGTCAAATGATTTCTCAACAAAAACTTTGCATGACAGAAGGCACAAAATACTCAAAGTGTTGAAAACCAAGGACCTACCATCAAGACTACCCTACCCAGCACAGCTATCATTTAAAATTGAATGAGAGATAGACAGCTTTGCAGACAAGAAAAAGCTAAAGGAGTTCATCACCACCAAACCAGTATTATAAGAAATGTTAAAAGGAAGTCTTTAAGGAGAAGGAAACCCCACACACAAATATGAATAATAAATGACAATAACTGTGTATCTATCAATAATTACTTTAAATGTAAATAGATTATATACACAAATAAAAAGACAATGGGTAGCTGAATGGATAGGAAAGCAAGGCCCATACATATGGTATCTCTAAGAGATCCACATCAGATCGAAAGACACACAAAACTGAAAGTAAATGGATAGAAAAAGATATTTCATGCAAATGGAAATGAAAAAAGTTGGGGTAGTAATATTTATATCAGACAAAATAGACTTTAAAACAGAATATAATGAGTCAAAGTAAAATATTTTATAATGATAAAGCAATCAATCCAAAAGGAGGATAAAATCCTTGTCAACATTTATGTACCCAACACAGGAACACCTAAATATTTAAAGCAAATAGTGACAGACATAAAGGGAGAGATCAACAGTAATATAGTCACAGTGGGAGACTTTAAAAACCCATTGACATCAGTGGATAGATCTTCCAGACAGAAAATCAATGTGGAAAGGGTGGCTTTCAATGACACATTAGGCCAGATAGATTTAGTTGATATTTTTAAAGCATTTCAACCCAAAGCAGCATAATATACATTTTTTTCAAGTGCACATGATAGGCCAGATAGGTTTAGTTGATATTTTTAGAGCATTTCAACCCAAAGCAGCATAATATACATTTTTTTCAAGTGCACATGAAACATTTTTCAGGATAAACCTTGTTAGACCACAAAACAAGTCTCAGTATATTTAAGAAGGCTGAAATCATACCAAGTATCTTCTTTGACCACATGGTGCAAAACAAGTAATACATTACCAACACCCCCCCCCAAAAAAAAAACCCCCTGAAAACCACACAAACACATGGAGGATAAATAACATGCTACTAAACAATAAATGGGAAAACCATGAAATTAAGGAAGAAATCAAAAGATACCTTGAGATAAATGAAAATAAAACACAACAATGCAAACACTATAGGACACAGTGAAGGCAGTCCTAAGAGGGAAATTAATACCAGTACAGGCCTATATCAAGAAACAAGAAAACTTTGAAATAAATAATTTAATCTTACACCCTAAAGGAGCTAGAAAAAGAAAAATAAAGAAAACCCAAAGTGAACAGAAGGAAGAATATAATAGTAATCAGAGTGAAAATAAATGAAATAAAGTCTGATGAAACAATATAAAAGATTAATAAAACTAAAAGACAGTTCTTTGAAAAGATAACAAAAATGATGAACTTTAATGAAACTCATTAAGAAAAAAAGACATAGGACCCAAATAAATAAAATCTGAAATAAAAGAGAAGAAGTAGCCATTGATCACAGAAATACTGTAAACAATTATGTACCAACAAATTGGACAATTGGAAGACATGGAGAAATTCCTAGAAAGATAAAATATTCCAAGACTGAATCAAGAAGAAACAGAAAATGTGAACAGATCAATTACAACCAATGAAATTGAAGCAATAATCAAAAAACTTCCAACAAACAAAAGTCCTGAACCAGATGGCTTCACAGGTGAATTTGATCAAAAATTCAAAGAAGAAATAATACCAATCCTTCCCAAACTATTTTTAAAAAATTAATAGAAGGGAAGACTCCCAGTGTCATTTTGTGAGGCCAGCATTATCCTAATTCCAAAACCAGGTAAAGACACTACAAAAAATAAAATTATAGGCCAATATCCCTGATGAACATAGATAGAAAAATACTCAACAAAATATTAGCAAACCTAATACCCCAACACATTAAAAAGATTATAGACTATAACTAAGTAGTATTTCTTCCTGGGATACAAGATTGCTATGATAATAGCTGCAAATCAATTAACATGATACACCGCAAGAACAAAATAAAGGATTAAAAAAATCACATGATCGTATCAATCAATAGATGCAGAAAAACCTTCTGGCAAAATCCAGTGCCCACTTTATAATAAAAATTTTCAAAAAAGTATAAATAGTGGGAACATAACTCTCACCATAATAAGGCCATATATAATACAGAACTAATATCACACTCAAAGAGAAAAAGTTCAAGTGTTTCCTTTAAGATCAGGAATAAGACACGGATGTCCACTTTTACTGCTTTTATTCAACATACTATTGGAAGTCCTAGCCACAACAATTAGACTAGAAGAACAATAAAAGGCACCCAAATTGGAGAGGAAGACCTAAAACTGCCATTATCTGCAGGTGACATAATACTGTATATAGAGAACTCTGAAAATTCCAGCAGAAAGCTATTAGAACTCATAAATGAGCTCAGCAAAGTTTTAGGATAGTAAATAAATATTCAGAAATTGGTTGTGTTTGTATATAACAATAATAGAGTGTCAGAAAGAGGAACTATGGGGGAAACATTCCATTTACAACTTCCTCAAAAAATACCCAAGAATAAAAATATTCAAGGAGGTAAAAGAAACCTGTATTCAAAAAAAATTATAAGATCTGAAGAAAGGAATCAAAGAAGACACAAATAAACAGAAGCATATAACATGCTCTTGGAAAGGAAGAATTAACATAATTAAAGTGTCTACACTACTCAAAGAAATCTATAGGTTTAATACTATTCCTATCAAAATACTAATGGCATTTTTCACAGAATTTGAATAATTCTAAAATTTATATGGAACCAGGAAAGACCTGAGAAGGCAAAAACAATCTTGAGAAAGAAGAAAAATTTGAGGGTATCACAATACCTGATATCAGACTATACTATAAGGCTATAGTAATCAAAACAGCATGGTACTGGCATAAAAATACACACACAGATCAATGGAATAGAATAGAGAACCCAGAAATAAATCCATATGGTCAATTAATCTATGGCACAGGAGGCAAGAACATACAATGGGGTAAAGACAGTCTATTCAATAAATGGTGTTGGAAAAACTGGAAAGATACATGCAAAAAAAAAAAAAAAAAGAAACTAAAGCACCATATTACCCCATAAAATAATAAACTCAAAATAGATTAATGACTTAAACTTAATGTCCCAAACCATAAAAATTCTAGGAGAAAACAAGCCATAAATTCTCTAACATTACTCTTAGTAATATATTTTTCAGATATATATTTTCATGCAAGGAAAACAGTAGAAAAAAAAATAAACAAATGGTACAACACCAAATAGTTTTTGCACAGCAAATGAAGCCATCAATGAAACAAAAAAGCAACCTACTGATTGGAAGAAGATATTCACCAGTGATATATGGATACGGAGTTAATATCCGAAATTTATAAAGAACTCATACAACTTGACGCCGAACAACAACAACAACAATAACAACAAAACCAACAACAACAAACCGCCCAAGTAATCCAACTTTTAAAATGGGCAGAAGAGCTAAACAGACACTTCTCCAAAGAGGACAAACAGATGGCCAACAAACATATGAAAAGATGTTTAATGTCACTGATCATCAGAGAAGTTCCTATCACCAATAATCAACAAACAGTTATTTGTGAGGATGTGGAGAAAAGGGAATCCTCCTGCACTGAAATTTGGAGCACCAATTTATCCCTGTAAAAAATATTTTAAGCTTGTGTTCCCATTTCATTTGCTAATTAAACAGAAATATAAAAGTTTATTCATCAATATCCAAGTCTATTTCAAATGTAAAAATTAGACAATGTACTTAGTGATGTATATTAAATGTCCAGATAAAATCAGTTTCCAGAATTTTTTGTGCTAGAGAACTTGCCTGGCATTCACACATATATGACAGATTTAATAATGCTTGTGAACAAATAGCGCAGTATCTTACACATATTGTTTTCAATAAAAAATAATAAAAGCATTTCTTTTTTAAGTTTGAAAAAAGAAAAAAGAAAGAAAATTGGAACAGCAGCATGAAAAACAGTATGGAGGTTCCTCAAAAAACTAATAATAGAACTACCTTATTAACCAGAAATACCACTTCTGGGTATTGATCTGAAGAATTCCAAGACACTAATTCAAAAAGACATGTTCATTTGTATGTTTATTGCAGCATTATTTACAATAACCAAGATATGGAAGCAACCTAAGTGCCTATCAGTAGATAATGAGATAATAAAGAGGTGGTACCTATACATAATGGAATATTGCTTGGTCATAAAAAAGAATGAAATCTTACCATTTATGACAAGAATGAACCTAAAGGCAATTATGCTAAGTGAGATAAGTCAGACAGAGAAAGACAAATACCGTAAGATTTTATTTATAGGTGGAATCTAAAAAACAAAATAAATGAGCAAACAAAACAGAAACAGATGCATAGATACACAGAAAAAAATTGATGTGCCAGACAGGAAGGGATTCAAGGGGTTTGGTGAAAAAGATAAAGAATTTAAGAAGTACAAATTGTTAGCTACAAAATAGTCATGAAGATGTCAACTACAGCATAGGGAATATAGTCAATAACATTATTATAATATTATAGTACTATGTATGCTGCCAAGTGGGTACTAGATTATTGAGGGATCACTTCATAAATCATTTAAATGTCTAACCACTATGCTGTACACATAACTTTTATAAAATAATATTGAATGTCAACTGTAATTGAAAAATAAAAACATAAAAATAAAATTTAATACAAATTTTAGATATATATAATTGGAGTATTCAAGTTCCTTCTCTGTCATTTTTTTATCTATCATCTATCTATCATTATCACCCATCTATCTATCTTATGTCCTTCTATGCATCTACCATAAATTTATTTATCCATCTATCTATCTATTTATTTCATGACCATCAGGGAAGCTCCTGAAAGCTCTGACTCCCCCTAACAAAATTCACATTGATATAAAAAGTTATGAAACATGTCAAATGGTTCAAAATCTATGCTCTGTATTCTATAGTTTTCCACTTTCATACTTTATCTCCTGTTGAGATATGTTAAGCAGTAATGAATTCCTATTGAATCTACTACTTCATATGAAAGATTTTAAGATATTCATTACTGGTTTGCTAAAATTTCACTCCAATATGCTGGGTGTGTTGTTTACATCTCCCTTTCTCCCATCATTTAGTAGATGAGCACTCAGTGGGCACTTTTAATTTGTAGAATGTCTATCACTTCTAAAAATTATGCTGTATTATTTATTTAATCATTTCTAACCTTCTTTTTTCTCAATTTTCTTTTTTAATGATAATTCTAGATGAATCCTAAGAATTTTTCTTTTTTATTTCCTTCCTTCTTTTGTCCTTCCTGAAAAATAACCCTGAATTCTTCCAGTTTTAAAATTAATTTATTTGCAATATATTTATTTCCCAAGTTTTCTTTAATCTCATTATTTATTTATTTATTTATTTATTTATTCTTTTTATTAAATTTATTGGAGCAACATTGGTTAATAAGATTATGTAGGTTTCAATTTTACATTTCTATAATATATGATCTGTATATTAAATTGTGTCTCCACAACCCAAAGTCAGAACATCATTCATCCCCATATATTTGACCCCTTTACCCCTGACGACCTCCTATTCCCCTTCTCTCTGGTAACCCCCATACTGTTTCTTGTGTCTATGAGTTTTTGTTTGTTTTTCTTTTTTGCCGCTTTGTTGCTTTCAGTCTTATATTCCACATATAAGTGAAATATAATCCTTAACTTTTTCTTTCTTATTTTGTTTAGCATGATATACTCAGGATCCATCCATGTGGTCACAAATGGCAGCATTACATCATTTCTTATGGCTGAGTAGTATTCCATTGTATAAATGTTCCACATCTTTATCCAATCATCTAACAAGGACACTTTGGCTGTTTCCATGTTTTGGCCACAGTGAATAATGCTAAAATGAACATAGGCATTCATATATCTTTGCACATAAATGTTTTCAAATGTTTCAGGTAGATACCCAGAAGAGAGGTTGCTGGGTGATATGATATCTCTAGTCAAATTTTGAGGGAACTCCATATTGTTTTCCACAGTGGCTATACCAGTTTACATTCCCACCACTAGTGAATGAGGGTGCCTTTTCCTTCACAGCTTCTCCAGCACTTGTTATTATTTGTCCTGCTGAGAATTGCCATTTTAACGGGCATGAGGTGTTATCTCACTGTAGTTTTGAATTACATTTCCCTAACAGCTAGTAAAATTGAGCATCTTTTCATATGCCTGTAGGTCGTTTATATGTCTTCTTGGGAGAAGTGCCCGCTCAGGTCCTCTGCTCATTTTTTATTGGATTGTTTGTTTGTTTGATACTGCGTTTTATGAGTTCTTTATGTATTTTGAAAATTACCCCCTTGTCGGAGCTGCTGTTTGCAAATATTATCTCTCATTCTATTGGTTGCCTTCTTATTTTGTTGTTGGTTTCTTTTTTTTGTGCAGAAGGCTTTTAGTTTGATATAGTTCCGTTCATTTATTTTTTTTCTTTACTTCAATTGCTTTGGGGGTCAAATTCATGAAAACTTCTCTAAGACCAAGGTCCGTAAGTTTAGTACCTATGTTTTCTTCTATATAATTTATTGTTTCAGATCTTATATTTAGGTCTTTGATACATTTTGAGTTAATTTTTGTATATGGGGACAAAGTGTAGTCTTTTCATTCTTCTGCATGTGACTTTCCAATTTACCCAGCGCCATTTATTGAAGCTGCTTCCTTTTCGCTATTGTATGCTTTTAGCTCCTTTGTCAAAAATTATTTTTTCTGCTTGGTCAGGTTGGTTGGAGCATTGTCCTGTACACCAGAATGTCGCGAGTTTGATTCCTGGTCATGGCACATACCTAGGTTTTGGGTTCAATTCCCAGTCGGAGCATGTGCAGAAGGCAACAAGTTGATGTTCTTTTCTCTCTCTCTTTCTCACTCTCCCCTTTGTCTTTCTCTAAAATCAATAAAAACATAACTATGGATGAGAATTTTAAAAAAATTCACCTATATATGTGTGGGTTTATTTCTGGACGCTCAGTTCTGTTTCATTAGCCTGTGTGTCTGTTTTACTGCCAATACGATACTGTTTTGATTATTGTTCCTTTGCACTATAATTTGAAGGCAGGGAGTGTGATACCTCCAATTTTTTTTTCCCTCAGAATTGCTTTGGCTATTTAGGGTCTTTTATGTTTCCATATAAATCTGATAATTTTTTTGTTGTATTTCTTTAAAAAATGTCATTGGGATTTTGATGGGGACTGCATTAAATCATTATATTGCTTTGGGTAATATGGACATTTTAATTGTGTTGACTCTTCCAAACCATGAACACAGAATATCTTTCCATTCATTGTGTCTTTTTCAGTCTCTTTTAATAATGTTTTGTAGTATTCAGTATATATTGGGATAACATTGGTTAATAAGAGATATATTTTAGGTACGCATTATGAGTATATGACATTGTTACTCAAGTCTTCTTTCTGACCTTTCAATGCCCCAAGCTCATTCTAACTTTAGGGACTGTCTTGACTATTCCCTTTGTTTAAAATTATCTTTACCTCCATTTTTGCAAGACTGGCTCTATCTCATCATTCAGGTCTCAAATCAATGTCACCTCCTTAGAAATGCTTATCCTGGCCACCCAGCCTAAATTAGACCATTCATTGCACAGTATCCCTGATTTCATTATCCTACATAATTACCTTGTTTACTTACATGCTTATCATTTATTTTCTATCTTCTCTCTCTAGAACATGTGTTTAATGAGGAAGAAAATTTAATTTGAATGAATAGCTAGTATGATGCATATAAAAGTTTTTTATTTATAATTAGTTTTAAAATGTCAAATTTGGATGAGAAAATATTATACATGGGATTGTCTTTCATGAAAAGAACTTGGTTCACTGCATCAGTACAAGTTCATGATATTTCCAATATGTTAAATACACATTAAGAAAAAACTCAGATCTTAGAAACCAATAGTATGCAGTTTTAAAAAAGAGAGAGAAATAGGGAAATTCCTGTGTAATTTTGACAGCAAATCCTGAAGTAGAACGTTTTCCATATTTTGTTCAAAATAGATGGACCAGTAAGATTAGTATTCTTTAAAATTTCAATGTGCCTGAATAAAATAAATTAATTTTTAGCCCCTCACCCCAAAGAAAAAGGTAGTCTTAATACAGAATCTTTGGAGGTTCAAAAAAAGTTAGAAAAATCAAATAGAACTATATTTTATATAATAATAACTTTGGGAAACAAGTTTAACATTCTGGAGATTTTAATTATTTGGAGAACTCCTCTTTGGCTTAAAATAGATAATTTTGTTTAAGTGTCTCTGGTCTTTTTTGGAATTTTGACCATAATGCATTACCAGTACTAATGCTCAAGTTTAAGCATTCAAAGGGAAGAAGTTTAAGTTGACATTTACCTACTTCTTTAATCGATGAGTCTGTAGACTTTCTATAAGAGTGCTTTGTAAGAGCTCAATGAAAGAGTCACATTCATAAAACTAATGTTTCACACTGACATTTGTTCTTAATACTTTTTCCTTTTAGTATTTGTTGAGGTGCATATGTAAAAGGAGGGTGCATTTGCTAAGACAATTACACATTATTGTGGAGAAGCTTAGCAGTCTCCTGAGTAAACTCATGCTTAATTTGTTTATGCATAATATACTCTCTATAGTACTTTACCTACCCCTCACTGGGGGATGAACCTTTGGAGGCTTCTTGCTCATATTGTTTCTTTTATGTTAAATTACCTCCTCTCCCAGCCTCACCTCCACTCCATTCTCCATATGGCCAAATCCAAACTGTCTGTCAGTCTCCCTTCAAACTTTACCATTACCCCTGTTATTACAGTTATAATATGGGTGAGAAAATACTTGTACACATATTTTATTATGTTAAATTTTAACTGTTAGGGAGTAAACAACTAATAGGTTGTCCTTACTTTCACTTTTTGTTCCAATTGTACCTCACTTTCTGAAAACTGCTGTCCCATGCCATTCCCCCATCTTTCAGGCACATGACTTCTGAGGAAGCAAATAAAATATGATGATCTGCCCTTTAAACACAACTGCCAAGTGACAGCTCCTGGGAAAGCAGTGAGTAGCCTGGGGTGGGCACATGACCTCTCCCTTCTAGAACACAGACTGAAGAGGAGTAGGGGGAGAGTTGACTGCTTTACAAATCTGTCTTCACATATCTCAGATAATAAGATCTAACCTTAAAAGTGAATCCTATCATTTATTACTTGAAAACTCTGTGGCTTCCATTCTCTTCAGGGGGCAAAACAGTATTCCTACCACCTCCAAAGTTCTATGTGGCTTGTAGCCCATGTCCCTCCCTGCTTTCATTTCCTAATCCTTTTGTCCTCCCACCTTCCTCACCCCCGGCACACTGGCTGTTCCATGACACCTTTGGCATGCTCTACCTTAAGGACCAATGCCATCATCATTCCCTCTACCCATGACATTCATTCCCCCAGATACCTGCATGGCCACATCTCACATTTTTCCCAGTTAATCTGCAAATGTCATCCTATCAATAAAGCCTATTGTGATCTTCTCTCTAAAATTGCAGCCTCCCTCCCCTATTCCCAGCCTCCTCAGCCTCCTCAGTGTGTTCTAACTATTTTTACCCTTAGCATTAATCATTTCTAACCCTTTTCTTATATTTTATATTTGATGTTTGTTGTCTATTTTTTATTTCTGTGTACTAGGTAGGGTACAAGCTTGAAGGGTAGGTGGTTTTTGTCACTTCTTCACTGCTGTTTGTATTCAATGCCTAGAACAATGCTTTGAATGATGACCACTCACTAAATATTTGTTGGATGAGTACATAGACAACTATTTTCTAGTATGTGGACAGGGGAACAGAAAAGACAGTTTCAAGAGGAGAGTCAGAGATAATAGATAGAGGAAGAGAACTGAGAGTCTTTTAGTGTCCTAGTACATGGTTTCCTGAGGTTCTTTTCCACTTTTACTCTTGTTGTAAAAGACACTCCTAAGAAATAAAATTTTTTCTCTATTTATGTCAGTTCAAAAAATTATTATGGCTTGACCTTGTACAAGCTTAATTAACACATTTCAGAAGGCAAAATCCAAGTTCACTTATTTCTTTTAACCACTCTCCCTAGTTTTGTTACAATGCCTTGCATACAATGGATGGTTTATGTTACATGAACAAATGCAACTTGGTTTAAATGGCATCTAACCTGCTAAGCTATTTGCTCCACAGTAAGAATTCTTGTATTGCCATCACTTCCAGTTAGAAATTCAGACTGATGATGTATTTACTTGCCTGTTTGTATTCCGGTTTGCTATTAAATTAATTTCTGTACTTTGGAGGTCAGTGTTTGTGGATCTTATTTTAGTGTGTTGCAATGCACCTAATGGCCTAATTCATGTTTTTGGTGGTGATTTCCATTTCTATTCTGTTCAGATCAGTGATCAATATACCATCAGTATGTAATCAGCACATGCCTTCATGTAATGGTTATTAATTAATTTCTTTGCAAGACCTACTTGTGTACTCCTGAAAGGAGTCAGTGACTCAAGACTAAAGCATGACACATCAGAGATTATTACTTTGCCCTTGATAAATGGATGTTCCACAACTGGATTACAGTTACCCACAACACAAACAGTACATTTATAATGTTCAATTTTGTTCTTGAAAACAAAGGCTATAATACATATTTTCTAAGAATTTTAGGATTAAATATTATATTATAAAAAGATGATTGTTAGTCAATCAAAAGGGAAAACTTGGAATATTGAACCAACTTTCATTGCCTCCCTAGATATTCCTGTTCGAGAAAATTTTCTTCCTTAAATAAATATATAAGATAAGTTTTCTATTTTTGCAATGTACCTTGTACAGAGAAACATTTAAATTTAGTTGTGCTGATAGTTTTTGAACAAAAATGACTCCAGAGAAAACACAAAAGAATTTTTAAAAGTTCTTTCGTGTCCTTCTGTTATTCTAGGACTTTTTGATATTCTTATATTAAAAAGTCATAAAGTGAGGAAATACAGTTGTCTCTATTCACAGGTGTCATGACTATCTATCTGAAAATCTCAATATTCTACCAGACACTTCTGGAATTAATAAGTGAGTATGGCTAGGTTGTAAAATTAATATACAAAAATCAATTGTTTTCCTAGATAAAAACCATGAATTTCAAAAGTAGCAATTAGACCTAGAAGATGGTGACCAAGTAGGTGGAAGCTGCTTCCACTTGCTTTTGCCCCAACTTGGATTCTCAGCTGATCATCTGACAAATAACCTGGACAATCAATGGAATCTTAGCTGGTATGAAGTTTGGAAGCCAAGGACTACAAGATGCTTCCCAATGGGTGGTAAGGAGTTTATATAGGTGGAGAGGGGAAATACTCCATGCATGGCACCTGCAGCCAAGAAAAGACTAATCAGAATTCAAATCTTTGCACCTCTCTCTGCTCCCAGGGCAGGGAACTCCAGACCTGGACCAGAAGTGAATTGGGAAGATATGCCAAATTGGGGAGATCTAAGCTAAACACACATAGCAAGTAGCATGTCTATAGCTGCAGTACCAAATGCCAACCAGGAGAGAGCCAGAGAGAGAGAGAGGAATTCTTTCTCCCAAAAGGATCAGGGGCTGTACCTGAGTCAGGTAGAGGCAGGCTGCAACCAGTCATGACCATGAAAGACTTTTGGCTTTTTGTAGAGGTGGTGAGTGTGGAAAACCAGACAGCAACTCGGTACTGCAGTGGCTGTGCCACAGAGAGACTTTTAAAAAGAGGACCTAAAACATGCTGGGCCGGGACCCTGTGTGCAGCTGCCTTGCCAGAAAATGGACAAGATTGAAAGCACTGTTTGCTCCAACTGAATACAGCTAGGCAGAGAGATCAGAAAGTTGCACATCGAGGGAATTTCTGAGCCCCAGCTGGGTGCATCAAGCAGGTCAGGGGCTGCAGAGAGTGGAGTTTGGGACAGTGTCTGCTGCAAGCACAGTGGACTGGGAACTGCATGGGCAAGAGTTGAGTACCTGAGATTATTTACAGCCAAGCAGAACTCCCTTCCCCCACAGCATTCATACTTCTGGGAAGGGAAGGACAAATCCAACCCCTACTTTTTGCAGGACTGCAAGCACCACATCAAATGGGGAGGCCCTGCAAAACAGGCAAGACAGGCTCAAGAACCCCCTGCAGGATGTATATCCACAGGAGAAAGACAGGAAGAGAAACACCAAAAGGGTCCATTTTGTCCCTCTCTCAGGGAGAAGAAATACACTGGTTCCTAGGCCCCTATTCCACTGAGCCAAACAAATCAGGGTGATCAGAAATTGGGGCATCAAGGGGGAATCGGCCCTGCCCAGCCTCAGCTCTCACACAGAGCTGCCATGAGCACCGAGCAGAAAAGAGCTGACCCTCTTACAAAGACTGGCCCCTCCCTTGAAAGGGGTAGGTAGTTCATCAGAAACTACATATTATTGGAAATAACCTAGGACAGACCAAGACGGGTGGTACAGGGGCAAGGGGAACACAGAATTTGCATTATTTTTTCTCTCTCATAGCTTTTTAATATTTCTTCTTTTTCTTCCATTGTATTCCAACTAATTCACTACTTTTGCCTTTTATTTTTATTTTTTTATTTACTTTTAATTTTTACTTTATTTTGACTCCAAAGCTCCCATTGTACCTTTCCCTTTTCTTACTCCATTTTTTCTTATTCCTGCACTTTCTTATTTTCATTGTAAATTTTATTTTCCCCATTTCTTTGTCTTGTTCCTATTCCTTACTCTTGCTGTTTCTCCTCCCTATCTCCTCTCAAAATCATTTTTCTTTCCCTTAGTCAGCTCACATTCTTTTCTCCTTTCTTATAATAGTCTTATTTCTTTCCAGCATTATTAATCATTACTTGTTTGGCATGGATATTGGGGTTATTGTTGTTTTTCTTTCATTTTATTCCTATTTGTTCACTTTTTAAAATTTCAGACCTCATACGTTACTGTCTCCCTATCTTGCTACATTTTGCCTTCCTTCTCCCCTTGCTTATTTGAGTTTGGAGATTTTTTTTTCCCCTTCTTAACCTGGATTCTCTTCTTTACCCTTATTATTTCTCCTCCCCCTCTGTACTCAAAATCATTTTTCTTTACTGTAGACATCTCATATTCTCTTTTATCTTTCTTATATTCTTATTCTTTCCAACTTTATTAATTTTTACTCATCTGTCATTGTTATTGACCCTGTTGTGGATTTTCTTCTTTTGTTCTCATTGGTTCACTAATTTTTAAATTTTATTTCAAACCTCATATTATACTCTTCCCTTTTCTTATTCCATTTTTCCATTGTCCTTCCCTTTTTTACTTACTTTTTAAATTTTATTTTGTCCCTTTCTTCACCTTGTATTTATTTCCTACATTTATTATATCCCTTCCTCTTCCCTCTCAAAGTAATTTTTATCTCTTTTAGTCATCTCATATTCTTTTTTCCTATCTTATAATATTTTTAATCTCTTTCCACCTTTAACAATCTTTGCTCAGTTGTTGCTGATATTGCTGAATTGGTAGGGGGCATTTTTGCTGGCCTGGGTTTGCTTTTCTGAATTGTTTTGCTTTGTTCCATCATCACCTGTACTACAGCATATAAAACAAGGTGGAGGTTGAGACTCTCAGTCAGTCAACCAGAGGGAAGAACCCACCAACAAATGGACCAAAAACAATCAAAACCCAAATATATCAGAATAGCCCACAGAAACTACATAAAGGGCATCCCTAGAGCATCCAGCTCAGGTGATCAAGGAGACTACAACACTGAGTCCCACAGGACTCCTACCACAAAAGTCCACACCACAAAGACAGGGAGTCAAAGCATATCAATCTAATATGTAGAAACAAACAGAAAGAGTCACCAAAAATTGAAAAACAGAAAAAACAACACCCAATAGAAAGGAAAGGAGGATTCTCAGGAAAAGAGCTAAATGAAATTGACACAAGCCATCTCCCAGACATAGAGTTCAAAATAATGGTTATAAGGATGATCAAGAACTCAGTGATAACTACAAGGAACTTTATGGGTGCTACAAAGAACTTAGTAGGGACTATATTAGCCTGAAAAGAAACATAGAAACTATGAATGAGAACCAGGAGGAAATAAAGACTATGCTAGAAGGAATTAAAAGCATCCAAGATGAAGCAGAAGGCTGAATCAGCAAGCTGGAAGACAAGGTAGAAAAAAATACCCAGTTAGACCAACAAAATGAAAAAAGACCCAAAAAGAAGGAGGTTAGGTTAAGGGATTATCAAGACAACATGAACTGTAACAACATTCACATCAGAAGACTATCAGAAGGAGAAGAAAAGAAGCAAGGGGAAAAAAGCCTGTTTGAAAAAAACAATGACAGAAAACATCCCTAACTATGTGAAGGAAAAAGTCATGCAAGTTCAGGAAGTACAGAGGGTCCCAATCAAGATGAACCCAAAGAGGCACACTCCAAGATACATCATATTTAAAATGACAAAAATTAAAGAGAAAGAGAGAATCTGAAAGGCAACAAGAGAGAACTAGCTAGTGACATACAAGGGAGATCCTATAAGGCTGTCAGCTGATTTCTCAACAGAAACATTACAAGCCAGAAGAGATTAACATGAAATATTCAAGTAATGAAAAGCAAGGACCTGAAACAAGAATATTCTACCCAGCAAGGGTCTCATTTGAAATGGAAGGTGAAATAAAGTTCTTCCTAGACAAAAAAAGAAAAAAAAAAGAAAAAAAAGGCTAAAAGAATACATCTCCACCAAGCCAACACTGCTAGAGATGCTAAAGGGACTGCTTTAAGAAGACGAAGAGAGGGAGAGAAATGCAGGTGCAAAGGAAGGAATGGCAATGAACAAGTACCTATTGATAATAACCTTAAATGTAAATGAACCATGTTCCAATAAAAAAGCATAGGGTAGCTGAGTGGAAAAGAAAACACATTCTGGATATATTCTGTCTATAAGACACTCACCTCAGAACAAATGATCTAGACAGTCTGAAAGTGAAGGGATAGAAAAATATATTCCAAGTAAATGGACATGAAAAAAAAGCTGGGCTAATAATACTTATATGGGACAAAATGGAGTTCAAAACAAAGGCCATAACAAGAGGCAAAGAAGGTCACTACATAATACTTAAGGGAGTTGTCCAACAAGAGGATATAGCCTTTTTAATCAACTATGCACTCAATATAAGAGCACCCAAATGTATAAGAAAAACCTTGGAAGACTTTAAGATGGAGAATGACAGCAACTCAGCCATCATAGGGGATTTTAACAACACACTGTCAACAATGGATAAATCTTCCAAACAAATAATAAACAAGGATATTGTGGCACTGAACAACACTCTAGATCAAATTGAATTAATTGATATTTATAGAACATTTCATCCTAAAGAAGCAAACTACAAATTCTTTTCAAACACACATGGGTCATTTTCAAAGATAGACTACATGGTAGGATACAAAAGAAGCCTCAACCAATTCAAGAAAAATTAACATCATGTCAGGCATCTTCTTAGATCACAATAGCTTGAAACTAGAAACCTCAAGTAAAAAATAAACTAAAAAACATTCAAATACATGGAGACTGAATTACACATTATTAGTAATGAATGGGTTAACAATGAGATCATGAAAGAAATCAAAAAGTGTCTTGTAACAAGTGAAAATGAATACACAGCAACCAAAAACCTATGGGACACAGTGAAGGCAGTCATGAGAAGGGTGTTCATAATAATACTGGTCTAAAAAAGAAGATAGAAAAATCTCAAATTTACTGCCTATCTCTAAACATAGGCAGTGAAAAAGAGAACTAGAGGAACAACAACAAACAAAGCTCAGAACTAGTAGAAAAAAAGAAAATAATCAAGATTGGAGCAGAATTAAATGACCAAGAGACTAAAAACAAAATTCCAAAGAATCAATAAATCTAGGAGATGGTTCTTTGAAAAGATAAGCAAAATTGACAAACTTTTAACCAGACTCAACAAGAAAAATAGGGAGATGACCCAAATAAATAAAATCAAAAAAGAAAGAGAAGTGAAAATTGAAACCACAGAAATACAAAGGATAGTAAGAAATTATTATGGACAACTATATGTCAAGACACTGGACAACCTAGGTAAAATGGACAAATTTATGGAAACATATGATATTCCAAAACCAAATTAAGTAGAAGCAGAAAGCCTGGACAGACCAATAACAACCAGCAAAACTGACACATTGACAAAAAACATTATGGCACACAAACCCTGGACCAGATGGCTTCACAAGCGAATTTTACCAAACATTCAAAGAACTAACAACTATTCTCAAACAATTCTAAAAATTTCAAGAAGAGGGAAGACTCCAAAACTCTTTAGACAAGGCCAGTAAACTAGTAGAAAAAAGGAAATAATCAAAACCAGGTAAAAACACAACAAAGAAAACTACAGACCAATATTGCTGAGGAACATAGATGCTAAAATCCTCAACAAAATATTGGAAATCTGGATCCAGCAATACCTAAAATAGATCATACACCACAATCAAGTGGGACATATCCCAGGAATGCAATGATGGTATAACTTTTGCAAATCAATAAATATAATACATCACATAAACAAAATGAAAGACAAAAATAACATAATCATATCAATAAATGCTGAAAAAACATTTGATGAAATCCAACACCCATTTAATATAAAAACACTCAGCAAAGTGGAAATAGAGGGAGCATACCTGAACATAATAAAGGACATATATGCGAAACCTACTGCCAATATTATGCTCAATTGGGCAGAAACTAAAAGCATTTCCTTTAAGATTCAGAAGAAGTCACAGGTGCCTGCATTTCACTACTCTTATGCAACAGAGCACTGGAAGTTCTAGCAACAGTGATTAGAGAAAGTGACAAGAGAAAGAAATAAAAGGCATCCAAATTGGAAAGGAGGAAGTAAAACTGTCATTATTCACAGATGACATGATAGAGTACATAGAAAACCCTAGAGCCTAAACCAAAAATACTCAAACTAATAAGTGAATTCAACAAAGAAGCAGGGTACAAAGTCAATATTCAGAAATAGATGTCATTCTTGTACAACAACAATGAAGTATCAGAAGGAGAGACTAGGAAAAAAATCCCATTTATTATAGCAACAAGAAAAATAAAGCACCTAGGAATAAACTTAACCAAGCATGTGAAAGACCTGTACTCAAAAAACCATAGAACACTGAAGAAAGAAATTGGGGAAGATACAAATAAGTGAATCATATACCATATTTATGGATTAGAAAATTAACATAATTAAAGCATGCATACTATCCAAAGAAATCTAGATTCTACACAATTCCTATTAAAATGCCAATGGCATATTTCACATATTGAGAACAAATATTTCAATAATTTATATAGAACCAAAAAACCCCCAACAGCCTCAGCAATCCTGAGAAATAGGAACAAAGTTGGAAGGATCAGAATACTTGATATTAAACTATACTACAAGGGCACTATAATCAAGACAGTCTGGTACTCACATAAAAACAGACACATAGATTAATATAAGAGAATAGAAAGCCCAGATAAACCCATGTCTCCATGGTCAGTTAATATTTGACAAAGAGGGCATGAGCGTACAATGGAGTAAAAATAATCTCTTCAATAAACAATGTTGAGAATATTGGACTGGCACATGCAAAAAAAAAAGAAGAAGAAACTAAGAAAGATAAAAGAAAGATGAAAGAAAGAAAGAAAGAAAGAAAGAAAGAAAGAAAGAAAGAAAGAAAGAAAGAAAGAAAGAAAGAAAGAAAGAAAGAAGGAAGGAAGGAAGGAAGGAAGGAAGGAAGGAAGGAAGGAAGGAAGGAAGGAAGGAAGAAACTAGAGCACCAACTTACATCATACACCAGAATAAACCAAAATGGATAAAGGACTTAAATATGTCATGATACCAATAAAAGTCCCAGGAGAAAACACAGGCAGTAAAATTTCAGACATCCCACATAGCACTATTTTTGCTGATATATCTCCTGGGGAAGGTAAATAAAGGGAAAAAATGAACAAATGGGACTACATCAAATTAAAAAGATTCTACATGGCTAAAGACACCATCATCAAAATGTAAGGGAACCAACTATGTGGGAGAACATATTTGCCAATGATACATTGGACAAGGGTTTAATCTCCAGAATATATAAAGAACTCATGTGACCCCACATGAGAAAGTCAAACAACACAATTAAAAAATTGGCAAAGGACCTGAATAGACACTTATCCAAAAAAGACATGGAGAGGGCCCAGAGACATATGAAGATGCTCAACATCACTAACCATCAGACATGCAAATCAAAACCACTATGAGATACCATCTCAGACCAGACAGAATGGCCATCACAAACAAATCAACAAACAACGTGCTGGCATGGATGTGGAGAAAAGGGAACACTAGTGCACTATTGGTTGGCAACGCAGATCGGTGCAGCCACTGTGGAAAACAGTATGGAATTTCCTCAGAAAAATAAAAATGGAACTGCCTTGTGACCCAGTAATTTCGCTGAGGAGATTATACCATAAGAATCCTGAAACACCAAAAGAACCTATGCACCCCAATGTTCATAGCAGCACTATTAGCAATAGCTAAGTGTTGAAAACCATCCAAGTGCCCATCAGTAGACAAGTGGATTAAAAAACTCGTGGTGCATTTACACAATAGAATACTATACTGCAGAAAGAAAGGAGAAAGTCCTACTTTTCGCAACAGCACGTATGGAACTGGAGAGTATTATGCTAAGTGAAATAAATCCATAGGCAAAAGACAAGTACAATATGACCTCACTTTTAACTGGAATCTCATGAACAAAACAAAAAGGATAAAAACAGAACTAGAGATAAGGAATCATGGAACAAACTGATAGCTGTAGAAGGTGAAGAGGGAGGAGGGAATTGTGGAGGGAAGGGGAAAGGACTAGTCAAATAACATGTTTGAATGACTCATGGGCAGGAACAATGGAGAGGGGATTGACTGTGGACCAGAGGGGTGGGCTGAGTGGAGGAAGGCAAAAAGGAAAATATAAAGTGGGACAACTTTGACAGAATAGTGAATAAATAAAAATATTATTAATTGCCAAAAAGAAATAATAGACATATAAAGAAAATTCTGACTTAATATAAGTGGTTTCAGAAAGTTTCCTAATGTAAAAATAATAAAACAAAAATCAGAATTAAAATGATTAAAATACTAAAATTTATATTTATATAGCACCAAAATTAAAATGCTGAGGTACAAATCTAACAACATGTACAAGCCACCTGTATGTGGAAAATTACAATGAAAGCAATGAAAGATCTAAATAAATTAACAGGCATTCTATGTCATTGATTAAGAAACACAATGTTAATTCTTCCAACTAGATGTGAAGATTCAAAAAATTCTAATCAAAATTACGAGATATTTTGTAGTTATTGATATTAACTCTAAAATTTATATGGAAAGACAAAATACCTAGAATAGTTAATACAACATTGAAAAACAAAACTGGAGGACTCACACTATTCAATTTCAAGAGAGTATAAAGCTACAATATTCAAGACATGGTGTTGTTGTTGAAAGAACACACACATAGACCAATGGAACAGAATAGAGAACCCAGAACTATACTCACACAAATATAATCAATTGATATTGAAAAAGGAGCAAAAACAATTCAATGGAGAAAAGAAGATACTTTTAGCAAATGGTTTTGGGAAAAGTGGTCAGCCATATGCAAATAATTAAATCTAGGCACAGTCCTGAATCATAATTAACTAAAAATGTATCATGCACTTTAATGTAAAATGCAACAATACAAACTTTCTAGAAGAGAACATGGGAGAAAATCTGTTACCCTATTTATAAATGGGCAATTGATCTGAAAAAAGATACACAGATAGAAAATAAGCATTCGAAAATGTGTACGTCATTTTTTTATGGATATACAAATTAAAACAACAGATAAAAACATCTCTCACCTATTAGAATGTTTAAAATCTAAAAATATGACAATACCAATTTTTGGTGAGGATGCAGAGCAACAGGAGCTCTGCTTCATTTCTGGTAAGAATGCAAAATGGTACAATAATTTTCAATGACAGCTTGAAAGTTTATTCAAAAACTAAACAAAGTTTTATCATGTGATCCAGTAACTATGCTCCTTGGTATTTATCTAACTGATTTAAAATTGATGCCCACATAAATTTACACAACAAAAACTTGTAATATTTATGAAAGCTTAATTCATAATCACACAGAACCAAGATGCCCTTTGGTTGGTGAATGGATAAACAAACTGTTGTACATCCATATAACAGAATACCAATTGTTAGAAAAAGAAATGAACATTCAAGCCATGCAAAGATGTGGATCAATAGTAAAAGTTGATTTGTCTTTCAGTACATGAGTGGATGATACAAGTATGGGACATTTACACAATGGAATACTACTCAGCCATAAAAAACAAAAATTTACCCTTTGCAATGTATGGATGGACTGGGAGAACATTTTGATAAGTAAATAAGCCAGTCAGAGAAAAATAAATACCATATGATCTCACTCATATAAGGAATGTAATGAACAAACTGAACTAACAAGGTAAATAGAGACAGACTCAAAGAACAGGATGACTGCTAGTGGAGGAAGGGAGGTTAGGGCATGGAGGGGTTGAGCAAAAAGGGAGAAGGACTCATGGACATGGACAACAGTGTGGTGATTGGAGTATAATGGGACTAAATGGTGATGAAAAAATATGATAAAGATTAAATAAAAATAAAGATATAAAAAATAGTAAATGTTATTGTTTAATTGAAGGAAATCTGTCTGGAAAGACTATATACTGCACAATTCTAATTATATGACATTGTTTGAATAACCAAAACAATGAAAAAGGTAAACTGATCAATGGTTGCCAGGGGTTCTGAAGAGGGTGGGAGTTTGGTTAAACAGGTAAAGCACAGACAATTTTAGCACAGTGAAACTATTCTGTATGTTATTGTAATGGTGGATACATGACACTATGTATAGGTCAAAATCCACAGAAATTTACAGCACAAAGAGTAAATTATAATGTATGAAAATTAAAGAATAATTTAGGAGTTTAGAGAATCAAAGAATGAAATGCAAAATATTACAAACCTATTTGACTATATTACATATGTATGAAGCAGTTTTATTGAAAGGGGTCAGGAAGAAAGGTGCTGACCTGAGTAATGTTAGAAATAGCTGAAGTCTGTAAGACTAGAGGCACAAAGAGCTGTACATAAGCACTGAACACACTTCATAATGTTTGCTTTGGGAATATAGCTTATAACTTGGAAACCCCCTCTACATGCCCTGTATTCTGCAAATAAACCACTAAGTAAAAATGGGTGACAAATGTTGGGATCCATGTTTCTCACTTTTGAAATGGAAGGTTACAGGTCAGCAAGGAGAGAAAGTTAATATGATCCATGTGATAATGGATTAGAGTTAGAGACATCAGAATGAACCCAAATTTCATTTAGTAGAGATTTAGATTTTACATTTCTACATTTATATTTATAAGTATAGAAATATTTGTAGACATAGGTACATACAAGAGTTAGTATACACACATGTATTTCTTCTGTGTGTCAGCTGAGAAGGCCTAGAAGCAAAGACACCCCAGTAACAACAAGCATACCTAGCATCCAGATCTTGGTTTCTGATACAATTCTCTATTAAAAGGACCCAGAGGTCCTTGAAAAATAGTTCATTATAGGGCTTGGTCAGCAAATATTATAGATGAACCTGGAGCATCTTGTAGTGCCAGAATATAAGGAAGAGCTCGATAACACTCACAGCAATGGAGGTGTGTCAAAGAAACACAGGGGCCTGCAGGCAAAGCTCCTCACAGCCACCTATGGAACAGTGTGAGCAACAAAATAAATGAAGTGGCACTGGTTTATAATCTAAAGAATTAAATATGAATCTATGGGTCCGAATACATACATACACACATACACACATACATAGATGGGGTAACAAAGACAGCTCTCATGTGCACAAGAAATTCAAATAATTTTTGTCGATACTTCACCCTCCAGGAGGTGGAGTATTTCTACTCTTTAAATGTTAGCTAGACATAGTGACTTTCTTACTTAGACTGCAGTAGGAAAGGTGGGTAAAAATAATGACTCTATAGTGAAAACTTGACAAATATTACCTAAATCAGGTAATCAAGGTTAATATAAACATGATAAGCTTTTGGGGAAGTGTGTATATCATTGATATAATGTGATAAGAATCACACTTTACCTCTGTGGTTTCCCTCCCTGTAAACTAAGCCTAGTCATTAGAAAAACAGAAAAATCTCAATTGAAAAACATACTATAATATACTTAACTAATGCTCCTTAAACTTGTCAAGGTCATCAAAAGCAAAGCAAGTTTGAGGGAAGTCTCAGCCAAGAGAAGCCAAAAATGATGACTACTAAATGTAAAATGGGACCCTGGATAGAATTCGGAAACATTAAAAAGGACATTGCATAAAAACTAAGAAATCTGAATAAAGTACAAACATTAGTTAATAATAACATACCAGTATGGGTTCATTAACTGTGACCATAATAAATGCCATTCTAATATAAGCCATTACTGGTAGTGGAAACTGAGTGTGAGATATTTGGGAACTCTATACTATCTTCCATATATATATATTTTTTTTTTTGTGAAATCTAACACTATTCTAAAATAAAAAGCTTATGTTAAAGAGTAATGAGGAATTGGCTTCAAGTACAAAACTGTTTTCCTTAAAAGTGTATCATCTCCAGCTCTGTCTTGCTTGGCGCTTGTAACTCTTTAGAGCATTTTACACCCACAGCTAACTTTCAGTAACTACTCATGTTTGCCAAATGCTAAATAGTTTGAACTACAATGTAACAGGAATCAACCACCTCTTTACTCCTAATTGCCACAATACACAAACATTAGCCAAAGAAAAAGGGAAAGGGAGAAATATTTGAAGATGAGGGAAATAGGAAAAGAAACTCCAGCACACTTATGTTGAAAGTTCAGTTTGCCAGCAGGGACCTCATGGAATGGTAACTGGCCCTCAGCCATTGGTTGTATTCCTATGCCTAAAAATATTTCTGGAATAGGTGTATGCTTCATCAACTCTCTATACATTCTTCAGCAAAGTTCTTTAAAGACCACAGGGCACTTGGGATTCCTTTAGAAAATGCAGCTTGCATACACCTACTAATCAATCAATTTAGTGAAAGAGAAGTGGCATTTGGTTCCTTGGCAGCTAATCAGACACTAAGATGAATACTCTGGAAAAAGGATAATGTAAAGTCAACCATGCCTATAGATATATAGCTATGTGCACCATAGCTATATCTCAACTCAAAATTGTCATCCATTATTCACAAATTCTAAGCTAGATAAGCAGTTATATAAGATGTTTTCAAAATTTTTCACTTATTAACAAGCAGTGTCTAAAATGACAGCAGGTGTTTATTGCAGCTACTGAAGATATGAGTTTGAAGTGAGTAACCTGAAGTTTCTTATTATAGATGCATGATCTTCTCCCCAGGTTTTGTGAAGAAAAAGAATGTTGCTTTCTATCATCATTCTTTCTGCCTCAAACAAAATTATCCCGAACTCCTAATGGTAATAGTACTTTATAACCAGAAATGGTATAAACAGAATAAAGCATTTCTATTAAAGGATATATTTCAAAATATACTTTGTTGCTGTGGCTCTATTTCCTCACAATAATCAAACAAAAGATCTGCTTTGGGACCTATTACAAGGTCAGTTTTACAGCAAGTTTCCAATAACCATATATGCACATGTTTGTTCTGGATTTGACACTTGTATTAATTTACAAGGATTTCTGTTAATGGGCTTTATATATCACTGTTACATTGTAAATATTATATGCATACAATACCAATAAAGTAATATTCTTAATGGTATCTCTTAATGGAGTGCCTATCATATGTTGGGCACTGTGTCTCAATAAGGAGACAATGTGATGCTCCATGACACCATTAAAGGCAAAGCTCTTTCTCTCCTCCTGCTTTGACGTCCTTTGTTGGCTAGGATCCTCATGGACACAAAATGGCCACTGTGCCTCCAGTCACCACCATGTTCTTGGCAATAGAGAGTCAAGTAAGAACAGATCTTTGCCTGGTGAGGCTGTGTCATTTTACATAGGAAAAGAAATACTTCTGAGCAGTCTTACTCTTCTATTTCATACATCAGAACATTGTCACCATTTACTCTTAGACCAGTCAGTGATCAAAGATAATGAGGTTATTTCATCATGATTTGTTTTGACCAGCCACAATTCATCCTCTGGGCTGGGGTAGAAACCTTTCTTTGCTGAGATTAAGCAGTCTTTCTCTCCTCATGAAAAATTTTGGAGCTCTGATAGGTTGAAATGAGGATATCCTGGCTGCTTGTTAAGGCCAAATTAAAACAGTTCTGTCATGCAATTCTAGATGCTACTGTGGGAGAACTGGTCGAAGTGTGCACAAGCCCTTTCAGCTCCACTGTGACCTTTTATGGGCTAACTGCAGAACTATAGTACAGCCAGGCTGAAAAAGGGAGTGACCTGGACACCTCTCTCCTCCTCTCATACAGCTTCAAGGAAATATATCCCAAAGCACCAGAAAGAGGTCTAACATAAAGGACATGATGACAATTGTGATGATGAGGACGATGATAACAATGGCAACAAGTCACATATGACACTTTGCAGATATACACAATCACATTGTAACTTCGCGACCATCATAAAAGTGAGATGTCAGCATCATATACATTTACAGAAGAGGGAGCAGACTCAAGGAAGTTTATTAGCTTGTTCAAGATTACTGTTAGATGTGACCAATCCACCGTACGTTTAATGATTTGCCAGGAGGATTCATAGGACTCAGCAAATAGTCATACTCTTGACTATGATTTTTACAGTGAGGAGATACAAAGCAGAATCAGCAAAGTAAAATGCACATAAATGAAATATGGAGGAAACCAGTCCCAGCTTCCAAGAGTTGTGTCACAGTGAAATCACACACTTTGTGTTTAATTCCTCCAGCAACGAGTTGTGAGAACACCTGTGAAATACTGTCTTCTGGGAAATTCATTAGAGACCATGACCAGAGTTTTAGTGAGAGCTGGTTACTTAGTCACTCTCTGCCTAGCACACACCAAAATTCCAGACTCAGTGAAGGAAGGCAGGTTTCAGT
This sequence comes from Mormoops blainvillei, assembly GCA_004026545.1. Classification (NCBI taxonomy): domain Eukaryota; kingdom Metazoa; phylum Chordata; class Mammalia; order Chiroptera; family Mormoopidae; genus Mormoops; species Mormoops blainvillei. The sequence continues at coordinate 85,383 of PVJD01003807.1, read as the reverse complement.
GTAAACCACAATATTTATATTTACATAAACAATCTAGACACAGCCAGGCATTCTAATCTGAGAGAGTGGTAGGAAACCTCCCTAAACCCAAGTTCCCACATGTCAGTCAAAGGCCAAAGTTTTAGCAGGGCTTTCTGAGAACAGTGCTGTCAGGCCTGTCATTAACGCTTTGCTGCAAACTCACAGATCTAGAGTGTAGTATCTTGGACTCAAACCTGGGTCATCTGATTCCATATCCTATAATTCTCCTTTTTTCTTTGCAAGTTCAGTAAAGGGAATTTATAACATTAAAAAGAAAATGAATAGATAGAGGAATATCTATATCTAATTATGACTATGAGAAAGTACAGGATCGGAGAGTTCCTTATATCTTCCCAAAATCAAAAAGTAAACTTTGTGAGGGAGCTACAAAACTGGGATGAAAACACAGACTTATTCAAGTGTTAAAATTGAATTTCCCCCATTAAAAAATACTGCTTTCTGAAACTGATCATATGATAAATGTATTTGAAATATATTGTAAATTTTGATTAATAATTATAAAAATACATTAATATAACCTTTACTATTGGGAAGTATACAAGCAGAAGGTTTATACTTTAACTACAATTTTTGGTATCTACAAAATAATGAACTTCAAAGGAACTAGAGAAATAAAATAAAATTTAATTTTAAATAAAACAGGCAAAAAGATTAAAGTATACAATGTGATATGTGGACAAAAACAAAAACAAAAGCAATTACTAAATAAAAATAACAAGGCAAATGTTGCTGTTTTGAATTTTATTTATGTACATTTTCATTGGGTACATAATGAGTGAAATTCTATTTAAGGAGTAATATTTTTAAGATCAGTATATGAGCTGCACAATCATTATTTAGTGTATATATATATATCTTAGAAGTAATAGAGGCACCTTCAAACATCAGTTATGGCATGTGGTTATGCCAAGTGATGACAAAACCTCCCTAAGTAAAGCCTGCAAATGTCTATCATCATTGCAAGAAATCACAATAAAGTTTGGACATCCAAGATGTTGAGCACTTATTTATCCATATTTTTTGCTTGCTGCTTTTTCCTTGGGGAAAACTAATAGCTGACATGTGGCCATAGTACAGAATACACAATAGGGAAAACAAGCACTCACCAGGGGAGCTGCATTCCAAATCTGCTGGCCTGCTCCTAGGGCAGGGAGCTGTGACTCAAAGAGGAATTAGTACTCTCTTTGTGGTTCTAAATCCTGGAACACCAAAACAATTATTTTTAAATTAAATACCTAAGAGCAAGAGATGTGAAACTCCCTATTAAATTTAAATATTATTATTAAGTCATTCTAATTTTCTGTAACACAAAGAAGAATATCACTAGTGGTGGTCATGGAAGAGTTAGCAACAGATAAAGTATTATCTCTTGGTAAGGACTCTACTCTTCAGTGGAATCTCTCTCTCTGTCATGGACATGTACACACACATAGTACACTCAAAACAACAACATGTGCAACAAAACTGTCCATTATGTTTGACTCCCACAATGAGACCTTCACAAAGAAAGATGATGGGTCTCTCTAGAGAAAGGATTTATTCGGTATGCACATCGAAGAAAATGAAATGTTGCTTGCAAACTCAACTTCTGACTTCTTCTACCAAGTCCCACCTCAGCATCCCACTGCTATGGTTTGTTTATCTTTTACGAGACTGATGAGGAGCAAAATCTGTTCATAAATAGATCTCTGTATCAATCAAAGGAACCAGAAAATGTTAGTTTCCTTAAGCTTCACTTTTTCTGACTCCCACAAGGTTCTCCCACAGACTTCCATGATTGACAGATATATATTTTAGTGGGAAAGGGAAATTCTGTATAACATAAAAAACTCCAGAAAGGAAGTAAATTAAAAAATAAAACAACATCTTATTATATATTTTTAGAGAAGAGGGAAAGGAGGGAGAGGGAGAGAAACATCGATGTGTGAGAGAGGCATTGATCAATTGTCTGTCGCATGCTCCCAACCAGGGACCTGGCCCATGACCCAGGCATATACCCTGACCAGAAATCAAACTCAGTGACCTTTTGCTTTGTGGAACAGTACCAAACCCACTGAACCATGCAGGTTAGGGCAAAGGGAGTAAATTCTTATTTAACTTTAGAGATACCCACTGCTACACTGATACTTTTGTGTTACAACTGTCAGCATAAAAGAGTACTTGTGAAGCACTCAGTTTCCAAAGAAACTACAATAAAATTGTAGAAAGTCATCTAATTGGCCCTTGCTTTAAAAACCTCAGGCTCTGCATACCTTTTTCTTTCATATATACCATTCAGTTTTTAGATAGCCAAAGCAATTGATCACAACTTTCAAGCTAAAGCCATAATATGTATCTATTAACAAATCCAGTTGTAAGATTGGAAGACATTCAAGCTCATGTTTTCTGGCTGATCAGTGCTTTTTTGCATAGTGATTCTTTTAAATATAAGAGGTCTTATGGGGGGGGTCTATTAATTTCAAATTTGAGTCTCCTTTTTTAGGAAGAACTGTCACTCTTGCTGGTAATGCCAATTCCTAACATCAGCCTGAAACTACTATTATTCTAGAAGAATGCATGCATAGTTTGTTCTCTTTCACAACCAATCCCAAGTAAAACCACACAATGTTTGGAGATTTGAGGAATCCAGGAGCGACTCACAGTGTTGCACCAACAGGTACTGAGTACATACTGTGTGCATAACATTGGGAGTGAAACAAAATAATAAATAATCCACACTGCAGTCTCAAGGGACTTGCATGCTATTTGGAAATGAGGTATACACACTGGTGAGAAATATCATTCATTGAATACCAATGTGTTTTCATTGTTCTATGTGTTATCTGAAGAATGTCTTAATGCCCATTCTACATAGGAATAAACTGTGGTTTCTTACCCCAAATGACTTATTTATGAGTGAGGTACCGAGGTTAGATTCCAGGTCAGCCTGCAACCAAATCTGTTTTTCCTCATTACATAACACTGACTCTGATGAGTAAAATCAGATGCACTTAAGTTTTCTCTTAACATATTAGGTAGGTTCTTGGAAACTGACTTTAAGCAAAATAAAACATGTAATGAAACAAATTTCACTTTAGACTAATTGATATAAACAGGAGTTAAGTTCTTATAGCATATATCTGATCACAAACTCATCACCAACTTTAAACTAAAGACCCCAAACACATCTAATATTAAACATTGAAATAAATGTATAAAAACAAGTAGATGACCAATAGACATATGAAAAGATGCTCAATGTCCTAATTATCAGAGAAATGCAAATTAAAACCACAATAAAGTATCATCTCACATCTGTCAGAATGCCTGTCATCAATAAATCAACAAACAACAAGTGCTGGTGAGGATGTGGAGAAAGGGGACCCCTTTTGCACCATTAGTGGGAATGCAGATTAGGGCAGCCACTGTGGAAGGCAGTATAAAGATACCTCAAAAAATTAAAAATGGATCTGCTTTTTGACTGAGTGATCCTACTTCTGGTAATCCATCCAAAGGAACCCAAAACACTAATTCAAAGGAACATAAAAACACCTATGTTTATTGCAGCATTGTTTACTATGCCAAGATATGGAAGCAGTTGAAGTGTCCGTCAGTAGATGAATGGATAAAACAAATATGGGATATTTATTCAATGGAATACTACTTAGCTGTAAAAAAGAAGAAAACTTTATCCTTTGTGACAGCATGGATGGATCTGGAGAACATTATGCTAAGTGAAATAAGTCAGTCAGAGAAAGACACAACCACATATTTCACTCATATGTGGAATCTAATGAACAAATTGAACTAACAAGCAGAGTAGAGACAGATTCATAGAGAGCAGGATGACAGCTAAGTGGGCAGGGGATGGGGGGGCTGGAGAGATTGAGCAAAAGGAAAAAGGACTCATGGACAACAGTGTGGTGACTGCTGAGGGGAGAGGGATATAAGGGAACTAAATGGTAAAGGAAAAAAAATACCATTAAAAAGTAAGTAAGAGATTTCTTTCCCACCCATTGATTCCAGTTTAGGGTCATGGATGGCTGGAGACTGCCCCAGCAGTCCTGGGTACAAGGCAGGATTCACCCTGCACAGGAAGCCCTTCCAGCACAGGGCCACTCACACACACACTCAGACAGGGACAGTGGAGAGACATGACTTCACCTCATGTGTACACCTTTGGGATGTGGGAGGAAACTGGAGTGTCTTCCCAAAACATAGGGAGGATGTGCAAACTCCACACAGAACGTGCCCCACAACCCCACTTGGAATTTCTTTTTTTCCTCATCAATGTTATAATAAAAAGAAGTTTAATGAAATGACATTATTTGAGGGCCTGCTGTCCTAAATTTATGTTACAAGAAAGATTACAATTAAATGTCAAATAAATGGTAGATGTGCAAAAATTTCAGAAGAAATTATTACAGTGGGATAGAAGGTTTTGTAGTTCTCTTCAACCAGAAAGACGTGGGGGAGTATGTCAGCTGGCTATCTGGATCACTGAAAACGTATAAAACACTTAGTGTGCTCTTTAATACATAGTATATGCTTAGTTTTATTTAGTTAGTTTTGTTGGTTTATTTGTTCCCAGTCCTGGGAGTCATCTGATTTGAGATAAGAGATCATTTAAAGTAGTATTTAAGGGCTTACGCGATACCTGGATCCTGGTTGTTTAACTTCCATAACTGGATAGCTATGAAAAAGTTTTTCAAATCAGTTTCTTCATCTATAAAATGGGAGAACAATATTGAGTTTACAAGATTGTTTACAAAGAACACTAAATAAAATAAAATTGTCAGACACAAGACTTAACAAGGTGCTAAGCATACATCAATAAATGAGAGAACTTAGTACTAATCTCTTCACAATATTGAAGAAGGAGCAGGCTTTAAGTAGCAAAAGGGAGACACAGATCCAACTTATTTTCATTAAAATCTGTAATAGTGAAATACTATCTTGACCTTAGGCTCCCAATATATGTATATTTATTTATTTATTTAGTATATTTTATTGATCATGCTATTACAGTTGTGTCATTTTTTCCTCCTCTTTATCCCCTCTGTCCTGCACCCCATTCCATCATCCTCACATCAACATTTTCCCACCACCACTTTCCCCAGCCCCACCCCTCCCCACCTCCCACCCTCCATCCTTCCCCCATTTGGCTTTGTCAATGGGTTCTTTATGCATGTTCCTTGATGACCCTTCCCCCCCTTTTCCCCTGTTATTCCCCTCCCTCCTCCCCTCTGGTTACTGACAGTTTGTTTTTATTTCAGTGTTTCTGGTTCATCAACTAATGGCTCAGAGCATTCTCTCTCAAAAGGTAGTACCATCCCTATTAATAGTGAATACTAATCCTTATTTTATTTATTTTTTATTGTTGTTCTATTACAGTTGTCCTAATTTCTCCCCACTGCTCTTCCCTGCCCCATGCACCCACCCACTCGCAAAGTCAATCCCCACCCTGTTGTCCATGTCCATTCAGTCATTTATACCTGTTTGTTGATTAGATACTTCCTGTTCTTTCCCCCATTATGCTCTTCCCTGCACCCCTCTAGTCATTATCAGTTGGGTCAAGTCGTCTTCCCTTGCCTCTGATTCTATTTGCTCATTTGTTTTGCTCATTAGATTCCTCTTATAGGTGAGATCATATGGTATTTGTCTTTCACCAACTGGCTTATTTCACTTAGCATAATACTCTCCAGTTCCTTCCATGCTGTCGTGAAGGGTAGGAGTTCCTTCATTCTTTCTGCTGCATAGTTTTCCATTGTGTAAATGTGCCATAGTTTTTATCCACTCACTTACTAGTGGACACTTAGGTTCCTTCCAGCACTTGGCTATTGTAAATCGTGCTGCTATGAACATTAGAGTGCATAGGTTCTTTTGAATTGATGTTTAGGGTTCTTAGGGTATAATCCCAACAGTAGAATTGCCAGGTCAAAAGGTAGATCCATTTTTAGTTTCCTGAGGAAATGCTATACTGTTTTCCACAGTGGTTGCATAAGTCTACATTCTCACCAACAGTGCACTGGGGTACCCTATTCTCTACAACCTCATCAGCACTTGTTTGTTGGTTTGTTAATGATTGCCACACTGAGAGGTCTGAGGTGGTATCTCATTGTGGTATTAATTTGCATCTCGCTGATGGCTAGCGATGCTGAGTATCTTTCCATGTGTCTCTGGGCCCTGTGTATGTCCTCCTTGGAGAAGTGTCTGTTCAAGTACTTTGCCCATTTTTTAATTGGCTTGTTTGTGCTCCTGGTGTTGAGTTGTATGGGTTCTTATATATTTTGGAGATTGAACCTTTGTCCAAGATATCATTGACAAATATGTTTTCCCATACAGATGGTTCCCTTTTCATTTTGATGATGTTTTCTTTAGCCAGGAAGAAGTTTTTAATTTGATGTAGTCCCATTTGTTTGGTCTTTCCTTCATTTCCCTTGCCCCAGAGGACGTACCATTGAAAATATTGCTTGGTGGGAAATCTGAAATTTTACTACCAATGTTTTTCTCTAGGACTTTTATGGTATCATGGCTTATGTTTAAGACTTTTTTCCATTTTGGTTTATTCTGGTGTATGGTGTAAGTTGATGGTCTAGTTTCATTATTTTGCATGTACCATTCCATGTCTCTCAATGCCATTTGTTGAAAAGGCTATTTTTACATTTTATGCCCCTTCCCCCTTTGTCAAGCATTAATTGACCATAGAGACTTGGGTTTATTTATATTCTGATCCATTGATCTATGTGTCTGTTCTTATGCCACTACCAGACTGTTTTGATTACAGTGGCCTTGCAGTATAGTTAGATATCAGGTAATGTGATCCCTCCTACTTTATTCTTCTTTCTCCAGATTCCTGAGGCTCTTCAGGGTCATTTTTGGTTCCATATAAATTTGGGGAATATTTGTTCTAAGTATGTAAAATATGCCATTGGTATTTTAATAAGGTTAGTGTCGAATCTATAAATTGCTTTGGGAGGTATGGACATTTTGATGATGTTAATTCTTCCAATCCATGAACAGGGTATATGTTTCCATTTATTTGTATCTTCCTTAATTTCTTTCTTCAGTGTTCTATAATGTTCTAAGTACAGGTCTTTTACCTCCTTGGTTAAGTTAATTTCTAGGTATTTTATTTTTCTTCTTGCTATAGTAAATGGGATTTTTTTCCCCCGGCTTCTATTTCTGATAGCTCCTTGTTGGCATACTAAAATGCCTTTGATTTCTGAATATTGATTTTGTATTCTGCAATTTTGCTAAATTCACTTCTTAGGTCAAGTAGTTTTTTGGTGGAGTGTATAGGGTTTTCTATGTACACTATCATGTCATCTGCCAATAATGACAGTTTTACTTCTCATTTCCAACCTGGATGCCTTTCATTTCTCTTCTCTTTCTTGTCTGATCACTGTGACTAGAACTTCCAATACCATGTTGAATAAAAGTGGTGAAAATGCACACTCTTTACTTTTCCAAATCTTAAAGGGAAAGATTTTAGTTTTTGCCCATTGAATATAATGTTGGCTGTAGGTTTCTTATATATGACCTTTATTATGTTGAGGAATGTTCTCTCTATTCCCACTTTGTGGAGTATTTTTGTCATAAATAGGTGCTGTAGTTTATCAAATGCACTTCCAGCATCTGTTGATATGATCATGTGATATTTGTCTTTCATTTTGTTTATTGGACATTTTATGTCTATTGATTTACAAATATTATACCATCCTTGCATCCCTGGGATGAATTAGGAATTAGGGAGCTACTGGCATCATAAAAAAGACTTTTGGAGTCTTCCCACTTCTTGAATGTTTTGGAATAGTTTGAAAAGGATAGGAGTTAGCTCTTCCCTAAATGTTTGGTAAAATTCACCTGTCAAGCCATCTGGTCCAGGGCTTTTGTGTGTCTGGATTTTTTTGATTACTGCTTCAATTTATCTAGTTGTCATTGGCCCATTCAGGCTTTCTGCTTCTTCATTCAGTTTTGGAAGATTACATGTTTCTAGAAATTTGTCCACTTTGCCCAGGTTCTCAAATGTTTTAACATATAGTTCTTTGTAGTAATTTCTTACAATTCTTTGCATATCTGTGGTATCAGTTATAATTTCTCCTCTTTCATTTCTGATTTTATTTATTGGATCCTCTCTCTTTTTTTTGTTGATGAGTCTGGTTAAAGGTTTGTTGATTTTGTTTATTTTTTCAAAGAACCATCTCCTGGATTTATTGATTCTTTGAATTGTTCATTTAGTCTCTATGCCATTTAATTCTGCTCTGATGTTTATTATTTCTTTCTTTCTACTCAATCTGGGCTTTGTTTGTTGTTGTTTCTCTAGTTCTTATCTAAACCAACATCCGTTGGGTTAGGATGTTTATTTGAATTTTTTCTATCTTTTTTAGTTAAGTCTGTATTACCATGAATTTCTCTCTCAGAACTGCCTTTGCTGTGTCCCATAGGTTTTAGGCTGTTGTGTGTTCATTTTCATTTATTTCCAAAACCTTTTGATTTTTTCTTGATCTCCTTGTTAACCCATTCATAATTTAATGGCATGTTATTCAGTCTCCATTTGAATGTTTTTGAGTTTTTCCTTAAGGTTGGTTTCTAGTTTTAAGCCATTGTGATGTGAGATGATTGATATGATCAATTTTTTTGAATTTGGTGAGGCTTGTTTTGTGTTATCATGTCATCTATCTTAGAAAACGTTCCATGTGCATTTGAAAAGAATGTATATTTTGCTTCTTTGATGTGAAAGGTACTGTATATATCAATTAAGGCCATTTAATCTAGAGTGTTGTTCAATGACACGATATCCTTGTTGATTCATTGTTGGGAAGATCTATCCATTGTTGACAAGCGGTGTTAAAATTCCCTACAATGAGTGTGTTGCTATCAACATCTTTCTTTAATTCCTCTAAGATTTTCCTTGTATATATGGGTGCTCCTATGTTGGGTGCATAGATGGTTACAAGGGTTATATCTTCTTGATGGACTATTCCCTTTAGTGTTATGAAGTGTCCTTCACGGAGTGTCCTTCTTTGTCTTTTTTATGGCCTTTGTTTTGAAATCTATTTTATCTGATATAAGTATTGCTACCCCAGCTCTTTTTTCATGTCTGTTTGCTTGAAATATTTTACCATCCTTTCACTTTCAGTCTGTGTAGATCTTTTTTTCTGAGGTGGTCTTGCAAACAGGATATATGTGGGTCATGTTTTCTTATCCATTCAGCTACCTTATGTTTTTTCATCCATTTAATCCATTTACATTTAAAATTATGATTGATAGGTACTTATTCATTGCCATTTTTTCCCTTTGTATCTGTACTGCTGTTCCTCTTTCTCTTTTTCTTCATCTTCTTAAAGCAGTCCCTTTAACATCTCTTGCAATACTAGTTTGTGGGAATGTATTCTTTTAGCCTTGTTTTTTTGACCGGAAAACTCATTTTACCTTCCATGTTAAAAGGGAGCCTTGATGGGTAGATTGGTCTTTTTTGTAGGCCTCTGCTTTTCATTACTTGGGATATTTCTTGCCATTCCCTTCTGGTTTGTACTGTTTCTGTTGAGTAATCAGCTTATAACTTTATCAGAAAGCCCTTGTATGTTACTAGCTGTTTGTCCCTTGTTGCCTTTCAGATTCTCTCTTTGTGTTTAAATTTTGCCATTTTTAACTATGATGTGTCTTGGAGTGGACCTCTTTGCATTTATCTTGATTGGGCCCCTCTGTGCTTCCTGGACTTGCATGACTTTTTCTCTCAGCAAGTTAGGGAAATTTTCTGTCATAACTTTTTTGAGCAGGTTTTCTCTCCTTTTATCCTCTTCTTCTCCTTTAGTATCCCTATTATATGGATATTATTATGTTTCATGTTGTCCTGTAGCTCCCTTAACCTTCTTTGTTCTTTTTGAGTCTTTTTTCATTCTGTTGCTCTGCCTGGGATTTCTTTTCTACCTTGCCCTCCAGCTCACTGAATCAATCCTGTGTTTCATCTACCCTGCTTTTAATTCCTTCTACTGTGTTCTTCATTTCTGATATTCTTTCTTTCAATTACCCCTGGCTATTATTGATAGTTCCTATGTCCTCTTTCATGTTGGTGTGGTTTGCACTGTTTCTTGTAGGTTTCCTAGAGGTCTTTGTAGTTCTCACTGAGGTCCTTGAGTGTCCTTATAACCATCATTTTGAACTCAATGTCTGATATTTTCTTGCCCCAATTTCATTTAGCACTCTTTATGTAGATCCCTCCTTTCCTTTCACTTGAGGGATGTTTCTTTGTCTCCCCATTTTAGGTGACTCTTGTTTGTTTCTGCTTCTTAGATTGATTTGCTTTGACTCTCTGTCTTCATGGTGTCATGTTCTGTGGTAAGAGAACTATGGGATTCAGTAGTGCAGTCTCCTTGATATTTTGAATTTGATGTTCTTGGGATTGATTTATGACATTTATGCGGGCTCTGTGGTTGTAATTGAGTTTTGGTTGTTACTGCATCATTCTTTGGTAGGTTCTTCCCTCTGGCTGGCTGACTTAGAGTCCCCCTGCTCACCACATCTTGTATACTGGTGTACAGGTGCTGCCAGTACAAGACCAAACAGCCTGGGAAACAAACCCACACCTGTAATGTTAAACCCCACCCACAATCACACTATCAATAGCAAATGAGGCCATTATAATGAAAGCATAAAGAGATTAAGACTATTATAAGAAAGGAAAAATGAATATGAGATGACCAACTGAAAGAAAAATGATTTCGTGAGGGCAGAGGGAAGAGCAATAAGAAGAGTGGGGAAAAGGGACAAGGCGAAGTAAGAAAGATAAATTTACATCATAAATATAAAAGGGAGAAAATAAGGCAGAATGGAGTAAGAGAATGGAAGTGTATACCATTAGAAATTAAAAAAAAAAGAAAATAAGAAATAAATGGTGAGAGAGAGAAGAGAAAAAATATAGGGACCAAATTGGATAAAAAGATTACCACAGTGCTATCAACAACAATGAGCAAATAATCCATATTTTAAAGTTTCTTTTTGACAATTCTGAATTTGCCTGGCTGAGTAATGTTGAATATGATTAGATGAAAGCTATTTGTACCCTACAGTGGGGCTGACAGAACTCATGCCCTGAATAATGGGAGAATGCTTCCAAAACTGTACTATCTTCAAGTTCTTCAAGATTTCTGTTAAGCTACTTTTTAGTTTTAGTTTTAAAACAATTTGTATAATGTATACATCTGGTTAATCACACTCAGGTAACCTACAATATTTCAAAATATTTAGAAAGCAATTGAACTATTGAAGGTGTCTTGTTTCTAGCCGTCCAGCACAGAATTCTCACTATCTGTGATCTGTGACCATCAGATAATTGAAGTAGTGAGAAATCCATTGTCAATCAACATGTAAAATATTAGTAAAGTTTAATTTCTCTGGTTTATAATTTCTGATAGTTTCTTCCCATGCTCCGCAATTACCCTGTCTAACCAACTCCATTTGGAGACCACTATTATGGAAACCAAACACTGTTAGACGTGTGTAATCATAATTGAAACATAATGAAAAGGGGGTTAGCAGAGTACTCTTTAGAAGCAATGTGTAGGAGAGTTTGGACAGATGAAAGAACAAACAAGCAGATCATTTAGAAGACCAACTTAGTCTCTAGGTTCTATGGAAAGGTTTGAAAGAAAAAAAAAATCAAGACCCAGGTGGCTTCCATGTATCCCCCAGTCACCTCATGTAAAGCTGGTGTTTTCTTATATAGTATCAGGGTGACTGTAGCAGTTCCAGGATGACATGTGATGCTGATGTGGCAATTTTCTGTGAAGAAAACAGTGGAAGTTTTCACGTGTAATTCTTTTAAAAAATAGGTTTCCACATATAAGTCTTTTCTACATTGTTTTTCATTATGTAGGTATTTTAAATTATTATATTATTATTTATTTGTAATTATTAATTATTAATTTATATTTGAAAGAAAATAATATTTTTTCCTATAAAGTCTCCCTCATATGTCCTTTGTGGGTTGGATCACATGACTCTGTTGGGTGCAAAGGAGTATGGGAATGGGAATATATGGCATTTCAGTCTCCACAGTGGAAAATAGGTCCTGCCAACAAGGAAGAAGGAGTGGGGACTGGTGATTGGTTAGTCAATACTTGATGAAGAAGTTATAGCATGATAGTCACAGTGACAAGAGAAAAAAAAATCCATTTCCCAAAAGATAGAATGTAGAACAACTTGTGACCAAGTAGGACAGCATAACTGAGAATGACAAAGGAATGAAAATGACTTCAAGTGTTTCAAGCTGAGTGGTCAAGGAAATATAATTATATGGATACTGTAAAGAACTCAGGAGGGCCCAGTATCTCTATGAATATTATTACTCATAATAGCATCACTTAACAAGTATTAAGAAATTACACAGTTCCAGTTACTGTACTCTCATTGTCTCATTTAATTCTGACTCTTATGCTTTTGACGATATATTTTAAGTAACTTCTTCCCATAGAAGGTAATGTGCTCACTTTGGGGAACATTAGGTCTGAGATGACACCTGGACACCCTGGAGGAAAGTGAAGACAGAAACTGTGCCTTGAGGACAAGATGAGGACTAGAAGGAGGTGCCTAGGAGTCAGTAATTCATGAGGCACTAGTTATGGTCTACTAGCCTGGAGTGCCAAGGGGGGAAATAGACTCATTTCCAAATAATCAATAAATTCTACAATAGTCAGACTATTTATGGGAGAGTTTTAGTGAAGAGAACAACAAAATGCAAATGTGAAGTGAACTTCTGGTAATAGTACTTGTGTCCCCAAACACATCTTTTTTTATTTTGAACAGTGCACTTTAAATTAAAGAAAGTAAGACCAAAATGTCTGCTTAGTTGACTTGACATTGCTGTGTCCCTTGTTTTAAGTATTTGTATAGTGAAAGAGAAAGAAACACTCTGAAAAATTCACATCTATCGAAACAATGGGGCTTTTCATTTCTAGATCATTCATAAGATCTGCCAATACTGAATTCACAAAGGCCACACTTCCCTTTGTCTGCACATATGGTAGTGATATACTAATCTAATTGTGAACTTACTGAACCAAATCTCATGAGATTTCCCCCAAATCTCATACTAATACCATTTTGTTCCATTAACTTTTATAATCTCCTGGCACTTGATAAATTCTGAATTGTGCCATTATCTGAATATGACAGTCTTCTGTGAATAGAAGCAAATGGAGCTTATTCCCCTAATACTTCAATAATAGTATAGATAAAAGGCAGGGATGCAAATTACCTGACAATTTTTAGAAACAAAAACAACTATGCCTTATTCTATCATTTATATAAACAGGCTACTTAGAAAATGTAATAAATGAATTCTATATTCTAAAATGATTAAATATACTTCTCTGGCAAGATTTGTGTGTCCAGACTTTGTCATTTTATTTTCACCAACAGTGCCTTGAATTTTCTACCTTATCTATCACAAAGTACACTGAGGTGTGGAGGGCTATGTGGAATGGTTAAGTCTAAAATAGACTGGATAAATTGGATTTGTGGAGGAGGTAAAATCCAGGGTCTGATATCAGGAGGTTCCAAGTCTTGTTCTGATAAGAAGGAAACAGAAAACACACATTTCTCCCCCTGGAGTCCCACAGTGTGATAAGCTGCTCATAATCTCCAGTCACCCACTGTATTAGATCATCCACCAGTACCAATTACTTCATGGGACTAAGATTTGATTGCACCAAGTGGGAGGGTTGTCAATAGCAGGAAATCATGCATTAAAGAGAAAAAAAATAGAAAGCAATAAAAATAAACATAATGCAATAGAAGTTATTCCTGACAAGTAGGATGAGGTTCACTTGGCACATTTGTACAGTTTTCAGAGCTCATACTTTAAGGTATTTGTGCTTCATTTAAGAGGAGAAACTTCAATTTTTGGATTTTAATTTTCCTGTTTCATATCACCATATGAAGTTATGCATATTGTTATCAATGAAAATAAACTAAATTAGGACATATAAAAATTTAAGTCATTCTAATTTAAAAGTAATTTTGCTTTGTTTTCACTCATAAGTATATAAAATCATATATAATTCACTTTTAATCACTCCAATAATTCAGATTCTATACTATATATGTATTTTTATAGTATTCTTTATATGAACAATTTGTTTAGGTTCTTTACAAAAATTTTTTTATTGTTGTTCAAGTACAGCTATATCCACAACCTCCCACTCCCCCCTCTCCCCACCATTGACCCCACTCCCCCTTGACTTTGTCCATGAGTCCTCCATATACCTTCCTTGACCACCCTTCCCCTGTTTTCCTCAGTCTTCCCCTCCCCACTCTCTGGTCACTGTCAGTTTTGTTCTTCATTTCAATGTCTCCAATTCATTTAACTTGCTTGTTTGTTCTGTTGATTAATCTCCACTTATAGGTGAAATTATATGGTATTTGTCTTTTACCTCCTAGCTCCTTCTTTCTTTCTGCTGTGTGGTATTCCATTGTGTAAAGGTACCACAGTTTTTTGATCCACTCATTTATGGATGGGCACCTAGGTTGCTTCCAACACTTGGCTATCGTAAATTGTGCTGCTCTGAACATTGGGGTGCATAGGTTCTTTTGAATTGGTGTTTCAGGATTCTTAGGATATAATTCCAGCAGTGGATTTGTTTAGATTCTATTTGGAATGTTTTACTGAGGTAGGAGTTACAGGATTAAATTAACCATATTTCACTATAGTCACTGTTTTTTTAATATTTAATTAAAAACTCAAAACATTTTCTTCCTTACAATTGTCTTAGTTTTTAACAAGCATCACTGACTCAAAGAGCATAATGATATAGTACATAATTATCAATACAGCACATAAACAGCTATTTTTAGGTGATATGAAAACATTATAAATGAAAGAATGATTGAACAGATACATAAGCAAATACTGGGGGGTGTTGTTTCCCTCTTTGATTATTTTCTGGTATTTTCTCTTACCTATAAAAACCTCAGGAAACCTAAATGCTTTATTGCATGGTATTATATGAAGACAAATACAGATATATCACATAGAAAAAAATGGATTGTCTAAATATGCCATTTAATGTTAATTGCTCATTTCACTTTTCATGTACATCAGATTACCATGTTCTCAAAGTTCTATAATTATAGAAAAATGTATGTGAACTTTCAAAGATTTAGATCAACTATCAGTTCATCATTAAGATTTTAAAATTATTTAACTTTTAAAAAATGTGAAAACACATTGGTACATATTAATATTTTTAGTTATTACTTTTAACACTTGAAATTTATCACGCAGGGGTGTCCAACCCATGACCCAGGATGGCTATGGATATGACCCAACACAAAATCATAAATTTACTTAAAACCTTTTTTTTCTCATCAGTTTTCATTAGTGTTTGGGTATTTAATGTATGGCCCAAGGCAACACTTCTTCCAGTGTTGCCCAGAGAAGCCAAAAGTTTGGATATGCCAGAAGCTTTTATATTCTTTCTGAATTAGGCTTGTATTCAGTTAATATTGATTAAGGGATTTTATAAACTTATTTACAGATTATTCATTTTCTTCTTGAAGACAGATTTAGTAGTGCTTTTTTACACTGAAATCAAGTATTATAGCTTTCTTTGTATGTACTTAGATTATGATTTTTTCCTGATTTAAAAAATTTAAATGTCTAGTTACTTTTTACAGCTTATCAGGCTATTTCAGATTCTACCAATATTTGATCTGTGTATGAATTAAATCTAGGTGGTTTTGATAATTTTCAAAGTACAAAAATGAAAATCTCTACTCAAAATACTTTTTATTATTCAATTAAATCTTTATTTCAATTACTTTCGAGAAAGTTCAAGTAAGCAAACCCTGAGACAAACGAATGGTCTGTTTGTTCTCTCAAAATTTAAAATAAAGTAAAAAATTTAAAGATCTTTTAATCATGTGATTTTCCTTTAATCCCAGATAATGTGTCTACAAATGAGTTTTATGAGATATGCTAAATTTCATATTATCATTTTTCTTTCATAGGCAATGTTTTCTAGTTTTTCTAGCCTATCAGAATCACTTTTAAAAAATTAAAACAGAAACCTTTTTGTGTGGACGTTATATTTCCAATTATATAAGACCATGACTTTCTCTATGATGTAATACTTTAACAACAATTTTGCACTGAATCTTACTGAGGCTCAGTATGTAGGATCAAGTTACTACTAATTGATTAATGCAACCAGACATAAATTGAGTTACAAACCTCTCTTACAGTATTCCCAATTCAATAGTGTTTAGAAAAATTGAGTAAAGTAACAGTCAAGCCACTTACTGTTAACTAGCTTATGGATGGCATTTTCAGAGTTTTTTGAATGAAAAAGTAAAGGCAAGTGTTAATAGAGCTTTTAAAATCAAACAACTTATCAAAGATATAAGGTTAATCCTTCAATTTTGTTCGGAATGTTTCTACAGAAAAGATTAAGGAGTTCTTTTGAGTCTTTTCTCTTTAACTCTAAATACTTCAGAGAGCTTATTCTATTATTATTTTAATAAGATAAATGACCATGATTGATTATATGAATTTATTATGTAAAATTTTGTACATTATTACCTAAAAATTGCACTGTATTTTTACTGCCTAAAATATAACTAATTAAATATTATTCTCGTAACAAAGGTCATGAGTAAATATGATAACTCTTTAAAATAACAATAATAGTTTAATTGTCAAAAAAATTGTTGTACACCTGATTTCAATTGAGATGGTCTACCTCCTGCCAAATGCCAAAATGCACTATTCTCTAACTATTAGGTTTTAGACTAGTGGAACCAATGTCATCATAGCAGACTTTCAAAAAAAAATTAAGACAAGTTTTTAGAGCAGTTTCAGGTTCATAGAAAGATTGAGAAAAAGGTATAGAGATTTCCCTGCCCTACACATGCACAGCCTTCCTCATTATCAATAGCCCGCACCAGACTGGCACATTTCTTACAACTGATGACCTAGTATCAACACATCATAATCACTCAAAGTCCATAATTTACCGTAGGGTTCACTCTTGGTATTGTACATTCTATAGATTTGGGCAAATGTTTGTAAACATATCCATCATTATAGCATTATACAAAGTATTTTCACTGTCCAAAAAATTCCCTGTGCTCACTGGCTGATGTCCCAACCTCACCACATGACAATAACTGATCTTTTTACTCTCCCCATAGATTTTCCTTTTCCAGCATGTCATGTAATTATAATCATAGAGTATAGAGCCATTCAAAATGGTTTGAGATCTATAGGTACAAACTCTACAGTCTGGCTGTACCATGCTGTGTTTGTTTAAGATCTCACAGCCTTAATTCCCTATTCCATAAAGTGATGAATGGGAAAGGATGAGATTAAGAAAAGCACATGAAATACTTATATTTTTGTCTTGCATATTTGTAATGACGCTCTGCTGGAGATAAATTCCCTTCCCTTTTTTATGTCCGAAAAAGTCTCTATTCATCTTTACTTTTGAAAAATATTTTTTTGCTAGGTATAGAATTGGTGTTTTATTTCTTCCCTTCAATATTTAAACCAGTTGCACCACTGTCTTCTAACTTGCATTATTTCTGATGAGATGCCTGTTGTCTTCTATTATTTATCTATTTTATTCTATTTGTAATGTGTTTTTTTCTCCTAGACACCTGTAAGATTTTCCTTTAACACTGATTTTAAGTAATTTTATGAAATTTGATGTAAATAAATTTCTTCCTGCTTCTTGTGCTTGTGATTCATTAATATTCTTCAACCTGGGTTTATAATTTTCTTTATACCTCTTCTTTTTTTTTTTTTGCTCTAAAACATTTTTATTGTTGTTGTTCAAGTACAGTTGTCTCCATATTTCCTCCTGACCCTCCAACTCCCACCTCCCACCCTCAATCCTAACCCCTTTTGGCTTTGTCCTTGGGCCTTCTGTACATGTTCCTTGATGACTCTTTCTTTCTTTCCTCCATTATCCCCCTCCACCCTCCCCTCTTGTTACTATCAGTTTATTCTTTATTTCAATGTCTCTGGTTATATTTTGCATACTTGTTTGTTTTGTTGATTGGGTTCCACTTAGAGGTGAGATCATATGGTATTTACCTTTCACTGCCTGCCTTATTTCACTATGCATAATGCTTTCCAGTTCCATCCACGCTGTCGTAAAGGGTAGGAGTTCCTTTTCTTTCTGCTGCATAGTATTCCATTCTGTAAATGTACCACAGTTTTCTGATTCATTCATTTGCTGATGGGCACTAAGGTTTCTTCCAGCTCTAGGCTATTATAAATTGTGCTGATATGAACAACGGAGTGCATAGGTTCTTTTGAATTGGTGTTTCAGGGTTTTTAGGATATAATCCAAGCAGTGGAATTGCCAAGTGAAAGGTAGTTCCATTTTTAGTTTTTTGAGGAAATTCCATGCTGTTTTCCACAGTGGCTGCACCAGTCTACATTCCCACTAACAATGTACTAGGGTTCCCTATTCTCCACAACCTTGCCAGCACTTGTTGTTTGTTGATTTGTTTATGATGGCCATTCTGACTGGTGTGAAGTGATATCTCATTATGGTTTTAATTGGCATCTCTCTGATGGCTAGTGATGCTAAGCATCCTTTCACATTTCTTTGGGCCCTCTGTATGTCTTCCTTAGACAAGCACCTGTTCAGATCCTTTACACATTTTTAAATTGGATTGTTTGTCTTTATGGAGTGGAATCATGTGAGTTCTTTATATATTTTCATCACATTTAGAAATTTTATTTCTGAAGAAATTGGATTTCCAGCCATATTTCTTCAAAATATCTTTTCTGCCTCCCCACTTCTCCATCTTTTTCTGAGACTCAGTTATATATATATATATATTATACTGATTTTTTCAAGGACTCATTAATGCCCTGTTCTTTTTTCTCCCAGGAAATTCTTTCTCTTTGCGTTTTATTTTGAATAATTTATATTACTATGTCTTCAGAGTCACTAATCTTACTGATGTGTGGAAAAGTTACCCATTCCATGTAAATTTTTTCATCTCCAAAAGTTCAAAAGGTTTCTTTTTTATATCTTCCATATCACTCTTTAAGCTCACATGTTCCTCTATTTTCTGGAACATATGGAGCATAGTCTAATACCTATGTTAAAGTTTTTGTCTGGTAATTCTATTATCTGTGACATTTCTGGGTCTATTTATAATGATTATGTTTTATTGTTTATTACAGACCATGTTTTTTGCTTTGTTTACTTGTTAATTTTTTATTGAATCACCTTCATTATCTTTTATAAGGTTGAGTGCTGGAGGAGTCTTTACTCCTTTAAACAATTTTCATCTTTGTTCTGGGACACAATTAATTTATTTGGAAACAATTTGATCTTTTTTTGCTTCTACACTGTGTTAAGCTGAATACTTACATGATGGCCAGTGTGTTAAGTCTTTTCACTCTGGCCGATTGGAATATAAACTCTTCTGGACCCTGTGTGAGCTCCTGGTATGGATTGCTTTCCTGTTTCTATCTGATAGTCTTTCCTGGGTTCTGGTAGTTTTCTCACATGTAGGCAGTAAGGCATATTTAATTGAAGACTTCAGAGAAATAATTTTCTCTGGCCTTCTCTTCCCCAGTACTTTGCCATGTGAATTCTATCAGTTTTGGCTTCCCTGACTTCTGAACTCTGTGTCCTCAACCCTGGTAAATTTCTAGGCTCTGCATGGGTTTCTCTACTGTGCACTGAACTTGTAAAATTTTTCTAGACAGAAAGCCAGGGAAACTATAATGCTCATCTTGTTTGTTTTCCATCTGTCAGGCATTGCTGTCTTGTACTGCTCACTGTCAAGTGTCTGATTACCATTGCTTATATGTTTATCTAGGGTTATTTTTAAGTTGTTTAAGTCAGGGGGATAAATATGGTTTTTATTCCATTATGTCTGGAAGTGAAAATCCTTTATAATATATTTGATTAATGTTAATACTAGTAGTAGTTTTAGTCATCATCAAACAATGTACAATGATGCCTAAAAATAGTAAAACAACTTTCATCCATGACTGCCTTGACATCATGACATGTTAATAAAATATACACTTAATGTGATAATTGAACAATGAGAGTAAAGGAAAGACAATATATATGAGACAGGGCAAAAATGTCCAAAATTTGATAAGATGAGGAAGAAGAAGGCATGAAAGAATAAAAAATCTCTGGTATAATTCTTTAGTTCTTCCGGTGTCTCCTCAGAACATGGAACAATCAGTTCACTGAACTTCATGCCTAAGTGTCATGGATTTCTGTACTGTCAAGCCAAAAAGAAGGTTTGTTGTCCCTCAGAGAGGAATATAAGATTGTATAACAATGATAACCACCAATATGTAAATAGTATTTATTATGTTCTAGCAATTATTCTAAGCCCTTAACAGTTAGTAATCATTTATTCCTGCAATGACACTATGAGATGAATACTATTGTTAATCTCTAATAAATGAGGAAAGAGCAGCAGAGTGGTTGAATAACTTAAGTTGGATAATAAGTGGCATAGATGGACATCAAACTCATAATTTTGGGGCTATATTAAGAGTCCCCAGTAATTTGTAAATGTTACACTCTGAGGATAAATAAGAAAAACAAAAAGAATGACAGAAAGAAAAGCAGGAGAAAAATAGAAGGAAGGATGTATAGAAGAAAGACAGAGGCAGAAAGATGGAACAGAAAGGAGAAGAGAGGGAGAGGGGGAGAAGGGTGAGAGAGAGAAATGAGATTAGAAATTCATAGAATTCATAAATGTTCTGCAATTATGCTGATCCTAAGAAGATCAGAGTGTGGTTGAACTCAATTCAGTTTTGCTAGAATTTGGAGAATGGTACTAGGAAAGCAAGTGTGAAAAGGTGATATATAAAAAAAAAGTTATGACAATCAACTGGATTATAAATATGTGAGGGAAAACAGTTCAATGGAAGAGAAGATGTCTCTATAGATATAGAGAAAAGAAAGTCAATATCATCTAATATTTTAAGCTTATCCAGGCTATGGCAAGGCAGCAATAGTAGCCTGGGCTGTTCTGGGATATAGGAGCTGAAGGCTATCATAGATGGCTATGTGTCTTCAGTTATTGTTGCTATAGTTGTGTCCTCACCATCTCACCATTTATTTCATCATTTGCTCATCCACCCCCTCTACATTCTTGTTACTTAAGATATAGTTTGTGGAGCTGCAGCATGGCCATGACCTGGAGCTTATTAGAAATGCAAAGTCTCAGGCCCTACTCCACAACTTCTGAATAGAAATTTGCATTGACAGGATGCATTTTAAAAGGATGATTCAGTAGGCATATAAAATGTTAGGGACTAGGGAGGAATGGGTCACAAGATAGAGAGGGTCTATGTCCATCACCTTTACCATTATATTCCCAGTACCTAGTCCAGGTATACACATAGCCAATGCTCACCACACTTTTTCTTTTAATGAATAAATTGTAACTACTATTAGTCACACTTCAAGTCTGAAAACCAACCTTGGTTTCTTTCTTGACTACCTCAATTCATAGCTCTTCCCTGCTAAAATCCTGCAAACTTACTGAATGTGTATCTCAGCTGGCACTACCTAATATAATGTCATGCTTTGTTGGCTACCTTTCCATGTGCATGTGCCATTGTTTGTATGACATCTTTTCAACTAAAGTGAGACCTCCCTGATGGTAGGGATTATTTATGTTTCCTCTAAAGTAGCCTATCAAGTACCTGGTTATAGTCAAAGCTACCTAGTATATGCATACTCAGGCAGGACAGCTTATAAGCAAACTAAAAAGACCTGTATACTGCAGGATATAGCAATAAAGTATGAGCTTAGGTGTTAAGCTGACCTGGGGTCAGTTCTGACTTCCACTGTTTCTTAGTGTTAAATGTTTTAGATATTTAAGCCTTCTGAGCTTTAGGCTCCTATCTTTTGGGTGGAGATAATGGTACATTTCAGAGTGTAAAGCATCCAAATACAGAATACAATAAAGCGTTGTTTGTTTGGAAAATAATACAACAATTAATAGTACAAGAATAAATTCTGTGTTTCATGCACTCACAACTCTAAGCCTCCTTTTGCCCCCCACCCTATACACATATATAAAACAGCAAGTGCTACAACTCATTAGCTACTCCTATTCTTTTACCTTTGGAACTTTTACTCCAAGATATGAAATAATAATGCAGAAAGGTATTATTACACCATAAACCAGGAAAGAAGATTAAATATTTTTGTCTTGGTCATGTAGAGGTAAGTAAAATAGGAGGCTGCTATTTTGTCTGGTCATCTATATTCATAGAGAGTTGAAATTAATAGGTCCGACAAGACTTCCTTTAGCTTTTATAGAGACTTGGTTTACAAACCAATGTACCTACCAGTTCTCTTCAAGTGCTGGTCCTTTGTTTTTATAAACATATATGCGTAAAGTTTAAAGTTTGATATTGTGCAGGTGTAATATTAACCACCTTGGAAAGGTGATATTGTGAATAGAGGGGTAGATAAGGAGATAGTAGAATTTGAAATGAGCAAATTGCAAAAGGAGGACTTGTCTCACAATTCCTCTTCATGTAACAGGACTACATTGTTATTCCAATGAAATATTTTAATATTTTTCCCTCTCAGAGCATCAATTAGTTAGAGACTCTTTGGAGTTGATTATTTCCTCTATTGAAATGTAAATGAACACTTGGAAGTTGAGCCTTATCTAATCTTTCTGCAATAACTTTTATCAGTTAATCAGATCCACAATTAGTTGAGATACACATAGCCTACATATTGAGATCACTGGAATTGAAAAGGAAATATATGGAACCAGACGAAATACACTCAGTGTGTCTCAGCAGAGAGGTAACTGATTTTGGGCAGGTCATTTCTTCATTGTGCAGGATTCTCCTTGCATAACAGGATGTTTTGTACCCTAGGCTCCTGTCCTCAATATGGTGGTGATGTTTCCCAGTCTTTATGGCAACCCAAAACCTCATTTTGAGAACCACTGCTTGCTTCACCAAGAGAAAGCCAGTGCCTCAAAACTTAACCTCGTTTAGCCCTGGATGAGTAGCTCAGTTGGTTGGAGCATTGTCCAGGACACCAACAGGTTGTGGGTTCGATCCCCAGTCAGGGCACATACCTAGGCTGTAGGTTCAATTCCCCAGTCAGAGCATGTACCTGTACAAGAGACAACTGATCGATGTTTCCATATCTCTCTTTCCCTTCCTCACTCTTTAAAATCAATAAAAAACATCCTCAGGTGAGAATTAAAAATTTTTTTTTAATTAATGATGATGACGATGATGATTTTGTCTGGGTTAGCCCTGCAGCAACTACTGTGTCACTGAAATATTTCATCTACATGCAAACACCTGAGTCAAGATGCAGATGAAATGTGTGTGCATGTTTTGCTCTAAGACTGATTTTCCTTCATTGCCCTCAAGGCTAACCTGGTTCCTGCCATCCAATATTCAATGTCTTTCTTTCTGATCATATTCCCTTCTTGCTATTCACATGCACACTTTCTAACTTGGAGGAAGAGGAATGGAGAGAGAAGAAATAACATTTTTTCCCTCTTCTTATTGTCATGGTGCAGTACGCTGTGCTTCTCTAGACATGATGCATTTTCTGCCACCAGCCTTTTTTAAAGAGTTCAAGATACTCTGAAAAGTGCTGGGATGAATTACTCTGTACATCAGCAAGCATTTTTCTTCATTGCATTCTTATTATCACATCCTCTGGTTGCATTTAATTTTGATTGCCTAAATGGGTTTTTAAGTTACATTAACTTTGTATTTGGATAGCACTTAGAAATTATGAGAGTCAAATGTTAAATGCATGAGCTTATCAGGATATAATACATGTTTCTCAAAGTGTGCTTTGTAAACCACTGGTTCCAGGGCTTTGTAAATAGGCATTACCTAGAAAACAATTCAATGGTCAAATAAGTTTGGATATGGCTGGACAAATTGCTTTAGTGCATAACTTTACAGAGCCTTTACTGTGTGACTGTAGTAGGATCTCAATGCAGGGGTGAGGAATGAATTCAGCGTTTCCTAAAAGTATTTGACTATGGAGTCAATGTTCCGAATGATTACTAGAGCAATACACAAGAAACAAATGATTCTAGTCTTCATGTCACTTATGTGTTATGAACTGTTGAGTTGGCTCCAACTGTAGAGTTGGCTAGCAACTCTATGAATGAACGATGTCCACAACGTCCTATCCTCAACAACCATGCTCAGCTGCTGTAGTTCATGTCTGTGGCTACTTTTATGGAGTGAACTTATCTCATACTGAAAATCTTCCTCCTCTCCTGTTGCCTTCTATTTTTCCCAGCATTATTGTCTTTTCCAAAGAGCCCTGCCTTCTCATGATATGCCTGAAGTAGGATAGCCTCTGTTTTGTCATTTTTGCCTCCAGTGATGTTTTGGGCTTAATTTGCTCTAGGATCCACTTTTTTGTTTTTCTTGTGGTCCAACATATTCATAGAGTTCTCCTCCAACACCATATTTCAAATGAATTGATATTTTTTCTTTCCTGTGCAGCTTTAGTATCCATACATAGTAATTGGGAATATGAGGCTGTGAATGATCTTAGCCTTGGCCTCTAATGACATATGTTTGCTCCTGGTGATCTTTAATTCTTCCATTGCCGCCCTTCTGAGTCTCAGCCTTCTGTTGATTTCTTGATTTTATACCACTTAAGCTATGGGAATATAGACTTTCAGAGTTGCTTATTTGGCCCTGAGGCACTGCACTGTAAGACCCTAGGGGGTGGTAACCTTTATATGGTGCAACGTGAATAACGCACTCTGTGAGTCACAGTTCAATCAGAGAAGCAGAACCATTAGAAAGTTTAGATATTAAGGGACCTGTTACAGGGATTTAACATTAGACAATTTTTGGAGCTGGTTAGTGCCTATAAAGCTGTTGTCTTATGCTTCAGAGCCTGGAGCTTCATATTGCCCAAGCAGGTCCTTAGGAAGACAAGAATGCATGTAAAGTGGAAGATGGAAAGGATAGGCTGAAACCCATGAGTTTGGATTGGAACCTGTGGTTCTCACTACTTCCAACCCTGATGTGGGTGTCCTGTAGGAGAAGCTGGTGTGCTTCATCATGGAATGAAACACATACCCAGAACCAGAGATGGAGAAGCTGAAGGAGGATGAAAGAAAGATGGAAACGGCATGCCAGCTGCTGTCCACACTGAAAACGTGAGCCAGCAGATAAGGAATAAAGTTCAGGAACCCCAACCTTTCTAGTGTAGAAAACAATATAACTGCTGCTAAACCTATGACTTTCTAATCTCCTACAACAGATTATATATAAAATCTGTTCTGGCATACATGAACTAGAAATATACAAGGAAAGAGACTCTGGGAGATGTAGTTTACAAAGTCCCCTCACTTACCCTGTAGTTCTGCAGGGTAAAACCCACACACCCGTGCAAGCCAGCCTAAGGGTATGAATTGAGCAACCACAGGAATATTCCTGCCACAATGATGACTGCAAAGTACATGGTGATATAACAGACTGTCATGTGAGGCTTGCTTGGAGATCCCAATCCTGCCACTTATTAGTATAAAATGAGCACATTCATAATGATTTTGCTTCAGTCCAGCTTTCTCAATAAGAAAAAATCTTGAGGTACTGTTACTTTTTTTCTTAACTTCGAACAAGATATATGAGGGAAAGGACAGCATTTCTTTTTCTTCTTCCTATGTCCTGTGCAAACTAAATGAGATTTACAATTCAAGAAAAATAGGCTGGTGCTTTTTATTTATTAAAATTGAAAATAAAATGAAATTTTAAATCTAATTTGTGAAGGGATTAATTTCCCCTTTTATTTCCTTCACTGTATTCCTTTCTCATATTTAACCATTATTTTTTAAGCTGTATCCACTAAAATTTTCTCAACTCTTCTTCAGAAAACCCACTTTCCCTTTATAATTATACAACATTAATAACTGTGTACTCTTAGAACACCATGGCATTAACTACATGGGGCCTGTGCGATCTTAACTTTATCAATTTTATAATTTAGGAATATATGATATTATTTTCCAATTAGCCTCTTTGGCACTTCAAAGAATTGTGTTATCTCAGATAACATCAAATAAAACAGCTTACAATTTTATTTGCTTTATAGTTCTTTAAAAGATACAAGGACATCATTTGTGAATAGCTGATCAAATGTTAGAACTTCTCTTTGTATCCAAAAGTCCTGTTGACTGCATTGAACTCATGTTACAGAGAGTTGAAAGAATGAAAGTATAGAGTAAGGCCATGTGTTCAGATAATCAAAACATGTAGTGTTTTTATTTCTCCATAACTGATATTAATTTAGCATTTGAGCCCACTCATCTGCTGATGGTGGAAAAGAAATTTACAAGTTCAAGTTAACTCAATGTCCTCCAGCTTCAGGGAGAGATTTTCAAGCTATATACAATTGTCCCTTGTTTTCCCCCTGGGGAGAAAGTCTAGTATATTATAACCCTCTGACATTGCTGACCTTCACTTAGGAAGAACATTTCCTGTTAGCCTTTAGGGATCATCTCCATTCTCACTATTCTCCCTAAATCAATGACCACTCCATGGCCTCTAGCATGTATTGTTTATGCAGTATCCACTAATGACATCTCATTTTGTGATCAAGAACCTGTTCTTGTTTGCTGGTCCTCTGTACTTCTCTCAAAATTTGAAAAGTTTGGGATTTTCCCTAGCTGTCCTCATATTACATTGTATTATACAAACACTCAAGTCTTTCCACCTAGACTTTCCATCTGCTACTGACACTTGGATATTATGTAAGATGCAGAGATTGTCTCTAAGTCTTGGAAGCCACTAAGGTACTTGTATGAAACTGGGAAAAGATCTATTCTTTTCTACTATTCCCCAGATTATCTGGTGACCTATTCTCCCAATCTTTCCAGGATTATCTAAAACAATAATGCACCAAGTTTCTTTTTAATGAATATCCAGTATCTAAATCATTGTCATGCATCCCTTTCAAATTCCCTTCCTACTCACTTGTCAAAATTTAATTTTGTGGGATAATTAGTTTAAACACTACTTTTAAACAATTTTTTATTCTTAACTAATATACAATTTATGATTTAAATGTAATCTCAATTCTTTGGTACTTATCATTAAAAAGTACCAAAAGTACTCATTCTCCTATGAACTTAAAATAAAGTGAAATTTGAATTTCAAAGATGAGGAACCCTTTGTTCAAGGCTCATCTGTTGTGCACCAGGGGATTTTGGAAGAATGCTGTCTCTGATGTCTGATTGATTGAAGGGATAGGGGTAAAGGAATTTTTAAAATTCTTTCTACTTTTGATCATAATGGAATAAATGGTACTGGACTTCCATCTCTTCATTTATAGTTATAAAACCTAACAAAATCAATGAGGAAATTATTTTTAAGCATTGTACAATAGGCAGAACAATACTGTTATACTTGAGAGCAGGGAAATGCAAATGGTGAGCTGCACATTTGCTCCAGGTCTTGACATGGAAGGCCTTTTTCTACCATAGTGCAAATAGGTGGAGCACAAGTGGATAGCAGACTTGTTGAGCAAAAGAGAGAGAGACTTGTGTTTGGGTTATTAGAAAGTTACTAGAATTTTCAGTGAAGGAATCTGGAGAAGGAGATGCTACACAAAGTAGGAAAAGACAGAGTTCACCACAGGTATTCTGGAATAAAGGCTGGGCTCAGCCATATGTACATAGACTGAGACTTGAAATATCTTGCAGAAAGCACCTTCTGGGAGCACTGAATGCAGGTACCATGGTTCATACAGCCCTAGAAGACACTCTGGCCCAAGAGAATGGAGATTTCTCTTTGAGCACCTTGGGTATGTAGTTGAGAACTATGAAAGAATATGCTTTGGACATAATAACCAGATGTTAGCATTAGCTACAGCATAAGACTAAGGGGAAAAACTAAAATTGACCAGACTCCAACAAAACATAAACCAGACCTGAAAGGATCCATAAGATATATCAATAATTTATTTACTTTTATTGTTGTTCAGGTACAGTTGTCTCCCTTTTTTACCACTAGTGTCCCCCACACCAATCACCAGCACCTTCCACCCTCAATCCTACCCTCTTATGGCTTGTCCATGGGTTCTATACATGTTCCTTGATGACCGTTCCCTTCTTTCCCCTGTTGTTCCCTTCCCCCTTCCCTTCTGGTTAATGTCAGTTTGTTTTTTATTTTAATATCCCTGGTTATATTTTACTAGGTTGTTTGTTTTGTTGATTGGGTTCCACTTAGAGGTGAGATCATGTAGTAATTGTCTTTCACCTCCTGGCTTTTTTCACTTAGCATAATGCTTTTCAGTTCCATTCATGCTGTCATGAAAAGTAAGAAATCCTTCTTTCTTTCTGCTGCATTCCATTGTATAAATGTACCACCGTTTTTTGATCCACCCATTTACTGATGGACACCTACGTTGCTTTCAATACTTGGCTATTGTAAATTGTGCTGATATGAACATTGGGGTGGATAGGTACTTTTGAATTGGTGTTTCAGGATTCTTAGCACATAATCCCAGCAGTGGAATTGCCAGGTCAAAGGCAGTTTCATTGTTAGAGTTTTGAGGAAATCCCATGCTGTTTTCCACAGTGACTGTACCAGTCTGCATTCCCACCAACAAGGTACTAGGACTCCCTTTCCTGTACAACCTGGCCAGCACTTGTTTGTTGATTTGTTTATGATGATCATTCTGACTGGTGTGAAGTGGTATCTCATTGTGGTTTTAATTTGCATCTCTCTGATGGCTAGTGATGCTGAGAATCCTTTAATGTGTCTCTGGGCCCTGTGTATGTCCTCCTTGAAGAAGTGTCTGATAAGGTCCTTTGTCCATTTTTTAATTGGATTATTTGTCTCCCTGGAGTGGAGTGAGGTATCATTGGCAAATATATTTTCCCATGTGGTTGGTTCCCTTTTCAGTTTGCTGATGTTTTCTTTGCCACGCAGAAGTTTTTTATTTTGATGAAGTCCCATTTGTTTATTCTTTCCTTTATGTTTCTTGCTCTAGGGGATATATCGGTGAAAATATTGCTGCATGGAATATCTGAGATTTTCCTGCCCACATTCTCCTCTAGCACTTTTATGGTGTTGCAACTTATATTTTAGTCTTTTATCCACCTTGAGTTTATTTTTTGTATGATGTAAGTTGGTGGTCAAGTTTCATGTTTTTCTATGTAGCTGTTCAGATCTCCCAACACCATTTTTTGAAGAAGCTATTTTTACTCCACTTTATGCTTCTGCCCCCTATGTCAAATATTAATTGTCCATAGAGACATGGGTTTATTTCTGGGATCTCTTTTCTGTTCCATTGATCTATGTGTCTGTTCTTATGCTAGTACCAGACTTTTGATTACAGGGGTCTTGTAATATAGTTTGATGTCAGGTATCACTCCTACTTTGTTCTTCTTTCTCAAAATTGCTGTGACTATTTGGGGTTGTTTATGGTTCCATATAAATTTATGAAATGTTTGTTCATTTAAAATATGTCATTGGTATTTAATAGGGATCAAGATGAATCTATAAATTGCCTTGGGTTGTATGGACATTTTGATGATGTTAATTCTTCCAATCCATGAACATGGTATATGTTTCCATTTATTTGTGTCTTCTTTAATCTCTTTCTTCAGGGTTGTGTAGTTTTCTGAGTACAGGTTTTTACCTACTTGGTTAGGTTTATTCCTATGCATTTTATTTTTCTTGTTGACATAGAAAATGGGATTTTCCCCCTGAAATCTGTTTCTGATATTTCATTGTTGCTGTACAAAAATGTCTTTGATTTCTGAATATTGACTTTGTATACCACTGCTTTGCCACATTCACTTATTAGGTTGAGTAGTTTTTTGGTGGAGTGTATAGGGCTTTCTATGTACACTATCATGTCATCTGCAAACAATGACAGTTTTACTTCCTCCTTTCCAATTTGGATGCCTTTATTTCTTTTTCTTGTCTGAGGGCTGTGGCTAGGACTTCCAATGCTCTGTTGATTGAAGTGGTGAAAGCAAACACCCTTGTCTTGTTCTTGATCTTAGTAGGAAAGCTTTTAGTTTTATCCTGTTGGCATGATGTTGGCTGTAGGTTTTTCATATACAGCCTTTATTATGTTGACATATGCTCCCTTTACTCCCACTCAGCTGAGTGTTTTTGTCATAAAAGGGTGTTGTACATTATCAATTGCTTTTTACGCATCTATTGATATAATCATGTGAATTTTGTCTTTCCTTTTGCTTATGTGATATATTATGTTTATTGATTTGTGAATATTCATCCACTGTGATGAATCCCATTTGATCCTGGTGTATGAGCTTTTTAATGTGTTGCTGGATGAGGCTTTCCAAAATTTTGTGGAGGATTTTAGTATCTATATTCATCAGCAATATTGGCCTGTAATTTTCTTTCATTGTTGTGTCTTTATCTAGCATTAGGATTAGGATGATGCTGGCCTCATAAAAAGAGTTTAGGGGTCTTCTCTCATCTTGGATTTTTTTGTAATAGTCTGAGAAGAATAGGTGTTAGCTCTTCCTTAAATGTTTTATAAATTCTCCTGTGAAATCATCTGGTCCAGGGCTTTGGTGTGCCTGGAGTTTTTTTATTATTGCTTCAATTTCACCAGCTGTTATTGGTCTGTTTAGGCTTTCTGGTTCTTCTTCATTCAGTTTTGGAAGATTATACTTTCCTAGAAACTTGTCTATTTCACCCAGGTTTTCAAATTTCTTGGCATATTGTTATTCATAGCAATTTCTTACAATCCTTTGAATTTCTTTGGTATCAGTTGTAATTTCTCCTATTTCATTTCTGATTTTATTTATTTGGGTCCTCTCTCTTTCTTACTTGATGAGTCTGCTTACAGACTTGTTGGTTTTGTTTATCTTTTCAAAGACAATCCCCTGGAATTATTGATCCTTTGAATTATCCTTTTAGTCTCTATGTCATTTAATTCTGCTCAGATCTTGATTATTTCCTTCCTTCTGCTTGCTATGGGCTTTGTTTGTTGTTGTTAGACTAGTTCTTGTAGATGTAGGTTTAGGTTATTTGAAATGTTTCTATCTTTTTTAGGTAGGCCTGTATCTCTATGAACTTCCCTCTCAGGGCTGTCTTTCTGCGTCTCATAGGTTTTGGGCTGTTATATGTTCATTTTCAATTGTTTCCAGAAATTTTTTGAATTCTTCCTTGATATCATTATTAACCCATTCATTGTTTAATAGCATGCTATTCAGTTTCCATGAATTTGACTATTTTTGACTTTTCTCCTTGAGATTGGTTTTTGGTTTCAAGCCCTTGTTGTCCAAGGAAATGCTTGATATGATTTCAATTTTCTTGAATTTGTTTTGTGTCATATCATGTGGTCTATCTTTTAAAATATTCCATGTGAATTTGAGAAGAATGTATATTTTGCTTCTTTGGGATGAAAGTTTCTGTACATACCAGTTAAGCCCATGTGATCTAATGCATCAGCCAGTTCCACAATATCCTTGTTGATATTTTGTGTTGAATATCTATCCATTGTTGTCATGGAATGTTAAAATCCCTTACTATAACTGTGTCGCTGTCTATATCTTTTGAAGTCCTCCAAGATTTTTTGAAGTCACTCCAAGATTGGGTGCTCCTATGTTGGGTGCATATAGGTTTACAATGCTTATGTCTTCTTGATGGATTCTTCCCCTGAGTATTATGAAGTGTCCTGTGTCTCTTTATATGTCCTTTGTTTTGAAGTCTATTTTGTTTGATATAAGTACTGCTACCCCGGCTTTTTTTTTCCTGTCCATTTACTTGGAGTATTTTTTTCCCAGCCCTTCACTTTCAGTCTGTGTAGGTCTTTTGTTCTGAGATGTGTCTCTTGTAGGCAGCATACACATGGGTCATGTTTTCTTATCTATTCAGCTATCCTATGTCTTTTGATTGAAGCATTTATTCCATTTTCACTTAAGATTATTATTGATAGGTACTTATTCATTGCCATTTTCCCCCTTTGTACGTGTATTCCTCTCTATCTCTCTTTCTTTTCTTCATCTTCTTAAAGTAGTCTTTTTAGCATATCTTGCAATGCTGGTTTAGTAGAGGTATATTCTTTTAGCCTTCTTTTGCCTGGGAAACTTATTATATCACTTTCTATTTTATTTTAGAGTCTTGCGGGGCAGGGTAGTCTTGGTTGCAGGCATTTGCTTTTCTTCACTTGGAATATTTATTTTCATTCCTTTCTGGCTTTCAGTGTTTCTTTGGAGAAGTCAGCTGCCAGCCTTATCAGGGCTCCCTTGCATGTTACTTTCTGTTTCTCCCTTGCTGCCTTTAAGATTCTCTCTTTGTCTTTGAAACTTGCCATTTTAATTATGATGTGTCTTGGAGTCAGCCTCTTTGGGTTCCTCTTAATTGGGGCCCTCTGTGCTTCTTGGACTTGTGTGACTTTTTCTCTCATCTAATTAGGGAAGTTTTCCATCATTTCTTTTTCAAACAGGTTTTCTATCCATTGTTCCTCTTCTCCTTCTAGTATCCCTATTATACAGATATTATGTTTCATGTTGTCCTAAAGTTCCCTTAACCCCTCTTCATTCTTTTTGAGTCTTTTTTCTATTTCACCCTCTTTCTGGGAGTTTTTTTCTACCATGTCATCCAGCTCACTGATTCATTACTCTGCATTATCTAGCCTGCATTTGATTCCTTCTACTATGTTCTTCCATTAAGAAATTGTATTATCCTTTCCTCCTGGCTCTTGTTGATTGTTTCTATGTCCTTTTTCATGCTGATATAGTTTCCAGTAAGTTCTTCATAGTTTCCCTGTGCTTTATGGCAATTCTCACTAAGCTCATTGAGATTCCTTATAACCATTGTTTTGGACTCAACAACTGATAGTTGACTTGCCTCTATTTCATTTAGCACTCTTTCTGATGATTCCTCCTTACCTTTCGATTAGGGGTTGTTTTTTTTGTCTTCCCATTATTTGTTAGACTCCTCTTGTTTGCTTCTGCTTCTTCAATTGATTTGTTTTGACTCCTTGATTTTGCGGTGTAAAATTTTATGGTAGGAGACCTGTGAGATTCAGTTGTAAAATCTCTTTGGTCTTCTGAGCTTCATATTCTTGGGATGTCCTTTATGCCATTTATGTTGGCTTTCTGGTTGTAATTGTGTTTCAAATGTTGTTGAGTCCTTCCCTCCAGGTGGTTGACTGAGGGTCACTCTGCCCACCATGTCTTTTATGCTATTGTGCAGGTGCTGGCAGAACAAAATCTGAAAACCCAGGATTTAAACTCACATCTGCACAAATAACTACCCCCTGCAATCCTACTATCAATAGCAAATGAACCGGTATTAATAACGGTATAAAGGGAGTAAGACTATTATAAGAAAGGAGAGTGAATATGAGATGACATACTGAAAGAAAAATGATTTTGAGAGTGTAGATGGAGGAGCACTAATAAGCATTGGGAGTTGGTGCAATGCAAAGAGAGAAAGTAAAATGTGCATCACAAATAAAAAGGGAGTGAAGAAGGTGGAATGGGCACACACTTGATGGACAATAAATGAATGTTAAAAAGCTATGCAGGTAAGAAAATATTGCAAATCATGAGACAACCACAGTGGATTTTGTCTCAGTAACCTCTGGTATTTACCACTGTGTTTTCTGTCTGGCTCTGCCTTGGTGACATCAGATGTTGACCCCGTCTGATCTTAGGCAGCCTATTCTGCCTAGACCTCTAGGGATCTATTGTTTGTGGCTGTCTCCTTCACTTGCTAATCTAGTCACTCTGCACTCAGCATTCAGGCTTAAGCACCATAGGGCCATGGTAGAGTCCCTCCTGGGGTTGGTAATGTTTCCCCTCAGGCTGTTGCTGCTCAGAGGGGAGTGGTCTGCCTGAGCATGATAGTGCTGCCCTATAGGGGATGACTCAGCACCATGATCATGGTTTCTACTCTCTATTTTCGCAGTTCTCTCCCCAAATCTTCCATCCCCAGGTTCTCCTCAAGTGTCTTTAGCCCACTCTGCCTCCCTTTTTTGTCAGAGCCCAGGGAAAGTGGCTGCAAATGAAAATTTGTGCATTGGTCCTTTAAACAGTTCTTTGCATCCCCAGCCATCTTTCTCTAGCAGAGAACCACCCTGCCACTTTTTCACTGCTAGTTGTTATCTGTGTACTTTTTGGGCTCTGGTGCCCTAAGCTGGGGATTCTAGCTTAGGGTTTAGAACCCACTCTTCCCAGGGGGATCTAACTGGTCCCTTAATTATCTCTCTGGCACTGCCACCTGTGGGTGCCCATCCAGTCCTCTCGTGCCTCCACTGCACTCCTTACCAGTCATGGTTGTGGTGAAGCTGATTCTTCTGTCTGTCTGAGGTTATAAGGCTTTGTCTCTTGCTATTGTGCAGTTGTTTTTTCTGGGTGATTTCTCCACAATTTAGTTGTAATTCTAGGTTTGTACTGGGAGGAGGTTAGTGTGACTTCCATTCATTCCACCCCCATCTTGCCCTCCCTCTATATCAATAATTTAACGGTTTGTTAGGAAAAAAAAATTAACACTCTTTAAAATATGCAACATAGTTTAGACTCTCTACAATATATTATCCAAAATGTCCAGTATACAATAAGAATTATTAAATATTTGAAGAATAAGTAAAATGTAACCCAACCAAGAAAGCAAGTAGTCAATAGAAGATCCAGATGTTGGAATAGCTGGATAATGACTTTAAATTAGCTATAATGAATACAATCAAGAAAATAAAGGAAAATATGGTGATATTGAATAATAAATGACAGATGGAATAAGTATTATCCTGAAATAAGTAGGAAATATTAGAAATAACCAAATGTAATGTAATGTAAAAATCTGGATTTGAAAGTATATCTACAATGAAGAATAATCAGTCTCTGTGACATGTGTGAAAAGATTAAGTGGACTAATACGTATAATTAGAATGCTAAAGGGAGAGAAGAGAAAGAAGGGGGCAGAAAAAAATTTGAAGAAATAATAGACCCAAATATTCTGAATTTAGTGAAAAAATCAATTGCAGAACCTATAATCCCTCAAAACCTGACCAGAATTAAAAATACATCTACACACATTATAGTTAACTTGCTAAAAACTAAAGAGGAAATGTTAAAGTGACCAGCTGTAGATGGAAATGCATGTTATTCAATAAATAGAGGGGGGAAATTATAGAAATGATGACAGAATTTGAAAGGAAGGAAAAAAGGAGGAAGAAAAGAAGGAACAAAGCAAGCAAGGAAGGAACCTGTCAATCAAGAATTCTATATTCAGTATACTGATATCTTTTACAAATGAGAGTGAAATAAAGAGCTTTAGGTAAACAAAAGCTGGCAGAGTTTGTAACCAGTAAACCTGAACTTCAGAAGATGATAAAGGAATTTTTTTAGGGCAAAAAGGAATGAAATCAAATAAAATTCTTGATTTACTAGAAGGAATTGAAAAGAACCAAAATGGCAACTATGGGGGTAAACGTTTAAAAAATTATTATTTTTTCTTCTAATTACTTTAAAAGACAACTGCTGTTTAAACATACACACATACACACACACACACTGCCTGGCAGATTTTAACATTTGTAGATATACGATATTTAAGAATAATAGTACAAAGTAGAGAATGTATAAATGGAGTTACACAGTTATAAAGTTATCATATATTGCATGAAGTGTAACTATTTATACCTAGTTAAGAATGAATACTGTAATCCTGAGGAAACAAAAATTTACATAGTGAGCCTACTAACAACAAATATCATTCACCTGCTTATTCTTATATCTTTATTCAATGCCAAGTAAGTCAGTATAAGTCAGTAAAAGGTATGTCAGTAAAAGTAAGTTTATAAGGTGTAAAAATAACTTTGTCAAGATCAACAGCTTTTTCTTAATGATCTGTCATGAACATATTATAAAACTTAATTCATATTATATCCTTGAGTATTATTTCTTAAAACTAAGCTTTTGATGATTTCTAACATCTAATAAGCTTTTTAATTTGTATTCCTAGTGAGATTAGCTGTGATCTTTCCCTGGTGAACCTTGCGTTGCAAATATTAAATTTTCTTTTTCCTTTATTTAATTTTGCCTTTGATACTTTGAGCCAATATTTATTTACTCCATCTATAGTTTTGTATCAAAGACACAAAATGCCCTAAACAATTTTGAATGTAAAATATTTGATGGCATATCCTAGTCACTAGAATAATTAATTAGAATAATTAATTAACTATGCTATATAATATAGCAATTTCACTCTGTAGCAAAATACTTACTTTCGAAGGAGTGGTATTCCATTTCCTATACCATTTCCATTTGGATCCAGTTCCCTAATCCTTCAGATAGCTCTACTCTACAAATGATAATCCTCAAATCTAATAATCTGAGTTGGTGACTTCTTTAAACTGTGATTAATATCATATTACCTTATACATATAATTTCATTATTTTATAATTAATGGCAAGTGACAATGTGGTGCTTTTGAAGATAATCAAAAACACTAATATTATACCACATAATTATTTGTTTCTTAAAAAGTCTCTAGCTTCAATCACTTGATTTCGTTTTAATAGAATTGAGAATATGAATCATGATGATATTGCAAGCTCTTCTCTTGGCAAAGATTGCCCTTCCCTGAATAGTTTGACTTTAAAGATTTTATCTCTGGATCAAATTTTTATTAGGAATTAGATATATTGATGAATGACTCAAAATAAGAGGAATAGGGTTATAAAATAAAAGTATATTCAAACTGTCTTCACTTAGAAAACAAAACCAGAATTTATCAAGAAAACTTGAGACTTGAGACCACATCACTGGGTCTGCATTATATAATTAACATAATTTAGACAGGGGATTCTTTTAAAAATCTGTTTATTCCCCTTGGCTTGTGATCAGACTAGCCTGGTTGGCCTGTGACTTGTGAGCTTCATTTTGGACCACCTGCCGTCCCAGTCTGTTCTGACTGGGGTTCATCAGACTTGGTTTCTCTTTACTTCCTCTCATCAACTATGGCTTATTTCATTTATCCTAAATCCCAGGCCAGCTCAAAAGACTAAAGTCTCAATCTAAATCAGAATCCATCACCCAGATGGAAAATTTTGTGGCCAAAGTACATCTCTAGGTGGATGAACAAATGGTTTAAAGGTTGGCACTCATATAGAGTATACTTAATGCAATGTCTAATATAGGTACTAGTTATATACAGTTGATTCAGGAAAGAGTACTTGGTGCCTGTTCTTATCACCTTTTTTGATGAAGTAGGTGAAAAAAATGAATATGATGCTTACTAACATGTACAACTCTCTTAAAGGATAATTGCAAATACTCATAAAAACTGGAATAGAATTCAAATAAATGAGTTATCTAAATTCAAAAAAATGGTGCTCTTCAAAATGAAAGAAAATTCCATATAGAAAATTCAAGTAGTTTCACACTATTAAAAAAGAGATAATATACCCAAAATTGAGCCACTTGTGCTTCGCTCACATCACCAAACCAAGATTTAAAACTGAAGCTAATTATAGTTTTAACCTCTTCCAGGAGTGGAATATAAATCAGCCAATCTGAAATTATATGGTCAGCACTGGTGAGATAATCTGCCTCAAACATCCCTGCTGACCCCACTTTGAGACAAAGAACAACATCATAGCTTTTTGATATTCTGATTTTGTTTACCTAACCATCAATGATCTGTTTGCGATCATGTCACACACTGAGCAAGTTACATAAAATATATGTAGAGATAGAGGCTGAGACAGGTTTACATAAGACCCAAATGGAGAGGCTTACACCAGGAGTCCCAAGTGGGATTAAAGAAGGGAGTGGTCATTCCCAGATGAGAGCCATCCAGAAGGCTTCACAGTGGGGGCAGAGATGGGATTTTGAGGAAACATTTCTGTAATGTTAATAATAGAAGCAGGTAAGTTTAAAGAACAGTAGCACTACAATTAGGATGGAGTAAAAGGTTAGGTATTTTGGAGAACTCTTAAGACTTTGGACACAGTTTAAAAATCATGTTACACAATCTAACCATTCAAGGTCTTCCTTAGCTGTCTAAGGAATCTGAAATTTACCTTATTGACAATAGGACCTACTGAAAGTTACCTTGTATGAAAATTGGCTGATTAAGGTAATTTTTAAAGACAATGAAACTGAGAGCAAAGTCTAAGAAGTGATGTTGGAAAACAAGGGGAAACGGATGCAAGGTAATCAGAGAACAGAAAGTTATCCAGGTGAAGACACCAGAGAAGGCAAACCATTTGCCGCCAAAACATAAGATTATATTCCATGATGAGAAATATGAGCTTTTAGAGATGTCAGATTATTTCTCATCATTCATACCCATGGGTTATGCTTTTTGTTGTTAAACTTCTGTTGAAAACAGTATTAGCTTTGACTGAGAATCTAATGACAAATCCTCTTTGAAATGTTATTTTAAATCATTTTTGGAACATCTGCAGACTCTTTTTAAATTTTTAAAAAATTGTTGTTCAAGTGCTGTTGTCTCCATTTCCCCCCTACCACTCCCCTGTGCCCCACCCATTTCTGCCTCCCACCCTCGATCCTATCCCTTTTGGCTTTGTCCATGGGTCCTTTATACATGTTCCTTGACAACCCTTCCCCTATTTTCCTCTATTATCCCTCTCTCCCCTCCCCCCTGGTTACTGTCAGTTTGTTCTTTTATTTCAACATCTCTGGTTATATTTTGCTTGCTTGTTTTAAAAGAACTTGTTCTGTTTTCTTGTTCCCTATAAAATATTAGAAAAACATGTTTTTCAAAATGTCAGTTGCAGGATGAATGTCTGGAGGATATAGCTTTAGAGTTTTCCCTTCTTTTTCTTTTAGCCCAAAAATAGCCTAGGTATAATTTTCAATGTATTTTTCATCACCTTTAATACTGACCCTAAGTGACGCGTGGCCGATGTAGAAGGAAGAGGGCTAAAGAAACACGTCAATTTGAAAAAAGTTCATTATTTTTACCCAATTTTTCAGAGTGTCATTTTAAGTAAGTGCTAGCCTGGAGAAGGTTTTCATTGTTTTGAACCACAGGCTTTATATTACCTTAAAAAAAAAAAAAAGCCTCTCAGCCACAAGTTGGATGCTTTTGGCAGCATTACAGATGTAGCACCACCCTGGCAGGGAGCGCGTTTGCTTCTTTGCTTATTTCTGGCAGGGAGAGGAATGCTGGACATTGAGAGGCTACAAGGAAGTCTGCCCAGCGCATCGCACCCTGTTCACCCATCCCATCTGGGCCTTTTCCTTTTGGAACACACAGGTAAGTACAACGAGGTGCTGGTTCAAGTGCAGTGCCCTACCTCATTAGAGAGGCAATGAAAGTCAAGTGCAGTGAGTGAAGGTGCATGATAGATCTCAACTTCAGGGAGCTCAACCAGGCCTGTCTCAGACCATAAGGTTCTCATTCAACCCAATAAACTGCTGAAAAGTTCCTTTTATGTTTTATTATTATTTATATCTTTGTGTATTACTTTGCAATATGCTTTTCTAGGCTATTAAAAAACATTAAAACAGCAACTGACTGTTTTTTACAAATCTGTGACTAGTTGTTGATCTGTTATTCTTTCATATTCATGTTATAAAATCTTATAGCAATCTTTACTGCTAGAAAATGAAATATTGTATAAAATTTAGTATTCAATATTAATGTTTTAAAATACTACAAATGGATAAAATTTAAGACAACATTAGATAGTGAACTGCAAATCTATAGAATAAACATTTTCCTATAATATGGCAGTAGTCTCTAAATATAAAACTCAATGTCATAAATTTGGGTTCTTAATGAATTTTTTATATCACAAATTTTGTTTCCACTTAGATGTCAGAAACTGAGCTGGAAAAGATAAAAGTAAGAACAGCTGAGCATTTTGAAAATGATAAAAATAACATTTCTTGGTTGAAAGAAGGTAAGTCCTCTTGCTGTCGATTTTCTATCAATGTGAAAATTGTGATTTTTGTTTATAAGCAAGAGATAGTGTGGGAGGTGGAAAAATGCCCTGGCAATTAAAATTTTATTAGTACTTCTGACTTTTTTTCTTTTTGTTCTCTTGGCCTAAGTGGTAGTTTGAGGGTGTACAGTATTAAAATGCTTTTTGTATTCTCTATGTTGCAATAAATACAGATTATTTTGCTGATGAGGGAATATACATTTTCAACTGAGATACAGATTATCTGTGTGGTTCTTGTTGTGCTGTAGAATTGTCTCTTTAGCCAAGGAGACTAAATAATTTGAGGACAAGTTTTTTAAAGTAATAATCACAGAAAAGAAGGCATGCTGTAGGAAGTAATGTCTACAAATAGAATCGCCATTCACTGCAATTAGAGAAGTCACTTTCCCAGGGGAGGATGCTGTCAGCCACAGGCAGAGCGTGCGTGAGATGGTTGCTTGAAATATACACACAAATCAATATGTCCTCCTATGATGAGTACAAATTTGTGCACTTTGGAAAATACGTATAAGCTCATGATTACTTACTAGAAGGTTTGGTTTTATAATCTTTTAATTATATGAACATCTTAATGTTTCTTAAGCAGACTTGATATTTTATCAAAATAAGTATATCTTTTACACTATTTCATAAATTTATTCAATTGTAAAGAAACAGCTCTTAAGAGTTGCCATTTCTCAAAATTGTTTTATAAATTTATGGGAAGCTTTTATATATATATATATAAAACGTAAGTTCTACAACACCAAAACAATAATAATGATAGTATCAACCACATTGACGATGTGCATTGATGATTATGCTGAATCATCATAACAGCCCTATACAACAGTAATTATTTCTAATTTTCAGATGAGAAAGCAGAGTCACAAATGTTAAAGTAAATGATCTAAAATTACAAGGTTAGGAAGTGTGACAGAGCTGAGATTTGATCCCAGAGGGCATGACTCTATGTCATATCAATTTCACCACCACCTTACACAATGTTTCAAAGAAAAGTTGTTTATGGTATTTGTCAGGGCATGATCTGTGCTCAGAAGTTTTTCTAGTATTTAAATCAGCACCTCCACCTTCACATATACCCTCACATCCGTTCTCTTCCTTAATTCTGCCCTGTCCCTGCCTTCATTAAAATATCATTCCCTCTACCCCATACTTCAGTAATCTAAATTAATAGCTGAAGCTCATGTCTACTAGAGATTCTATTTCAGGATAAAATTTGGTGTAGGCCTAAAGTATTCTCAGAATCTTTTTTTTTTTCAGAAAGCCACAGGGCAAGAGAATTCTCTAACTTCTTTAAATAGAATTATTTAAAAAACACTGTGGAAGTAAAAATTGAACTGAGGTCAAAGATTTCCCTCTGTATTTCTTGTGAATCCAAATCCATGAAGACAAATGTGTTCTTCACTACTAGTTATAGTGAAGCTATTAGTGAACTATTTATTCATGCTATAATTACTCCATTCTATAAGTGTCTTATATAGAAAAAGTGATGAAATTGATAGACCAGTCAATTGTTTACTGAAGTATTTTTCAAAAAATTGTGTCCATTTAGTACTGTTTAGGCATTAAATTGTTGTAATCTATAAAATCTAATTTCCCAGGTGACTTGTTTTATCCCATTTGGACACTTCACTTAAACTATACTCAAATTATGTTCATATTTCATAAAAGGAAATTGAGCCAGATTCTAGATGGCAACATCTTAATGGGGAATTATCAGAATGAACTAGTTTTCAACATAAATCTCTAAATCTCTTTTTTTAATGTTAAGAAAAGTATATGTGTCGGTTTATTT
Source organism: Mormoops blainvillei (assembly GCA_004026545.1). Taxonomy (NCBI): domain Eukaryota; kingdom Metazoa; phylum Chordata; class Mammalia; order Chiroptera; family Mormoopidae; genus Mormoops; species Mormoops blainvillei. The sequence goes on along the minus strand of PVJD01003807.1, from coordinate 43,616 downwards.
TATTTTCTTTAAAGGCAAACTGGTGCATTGGAAAGAGTAGAACATTTTAAGTTAGGGGGGGTATGGTTTATAAATCTCAGCTCAGCTGTTTACTAGCTGTGTCGTGACTATGGCATGTTACTTAACCTCCCTGAGCCCCAGAGTCCTTGCCCAGGGTGGTAACACCTGCTTTGTGTGATTATGGAGGTGAGATTTCATTACTTCTGTGTTTTTTCTCTCTCTTTAAAGCTTGATTCAAAATAATATAGTTACATTTTTTTGAGATCCTTGTTCACATTTTGAACAGTTATTAATAGTAATAACCCTCTATATTTTTATATTATTTCATATCAATTTCCTCGTTTGGTCCCTACAACAACTTGATGTGTAGTAGAATTGTCCCCATTTTTAAGATTAAAAGATTGATGTTCAGATAGACTTTGGATATTGCTCAAATTTGCAGAACTGTTAAGTGGCAAATTGAATCTTGAACCCAGGTCTTTCAGTTCAAAGTTCTATTCTTTACCTTAAACAACCTATCACAGTGACTTCTTCAATGGTTATTAATCAGTATTTTAAATTTATCAATTCTTCCCATTAAAATAAAATCAATGGCTTAAACTTGTTCAAAATTTATTTCTTGAGTGACAAAAGCAATTGCTATGCTTATCACAATCTGTCTTGCTTCCTTCTGCAACTCTAGTGGAATAGTCCCTATTGTTAAAATGTAGGGAATCACAGCAATGCTCTACTTATTAGGGTTGAAGTAAAACCACTCACTGAGTAATCTACATAAAGCACTGAACACAGTGCCTGACCCTACAGTGAGCAAATGACCAATGAGTTATCACCATCATCGCCAACCTGAGTACTGATGTTCAAACATTCAGTCAATTTACCCAATGTAATGCAATATTTATTAACCATAGTGTTACTGGAGATAAGGCACAAGATGGGCAGAAAACAATTTAAAAAAATAAAAGCCACACAGTCTTGCACTCAAGAAGTTTATTATCTTATTGGCTTGCTTTTGCCTGAAAAATGAGGCTTTTATTACCTTCCACTTTCCATCAAATGGATCATGAGCTTGATAGCCTCAGCAATGGTGTCAAAGAGCTGGTTAAAGACACACCCAGAGCTATTATCAACAATTAGGGTAAATAGTTTTTGAGAGACACCCTGCAGATCTGAAATGCACTCATTGGAAGCTTAATTGAATCCTATTTTATGTTCTATCAAACCATCAGGCAATCCTGTATAACTGTTTTTCATATTGCCTTTCAATTCTAGACTTATCAGATCTATCACATTCCTAAGTCTCAACTTAAGGAACTCAAAAGGATATAGGTGGAGCCCAGGAATAAATGCTTAAGAACAAGACAGGTAATTCTGAAGTAATAAGTAAGATGTCCAGAGACCATACTTGGAGAAACCATGTTTTAAGATAATCAGGAACAAAATATGACTTTGAACTATGTACCAGGCAAGATGAGCTATATCGTGCATTTGTGGACTAAGGTGGTCTAGGAAGGCCAGTTTTGAAGATGGTGACCATCTATTTGCACAGGTGAAGAGGAGAAGAAAATGCTGGGAGTAAAGTCATCAGAGACAGGAAGATGCCTGCTTTGGTGCCATGATCATGAGTATAGTGGCTAGTTATTTGTGTATGGATTAACACAGAGTGAAAGGGGCAAACAGACTGAGATCCCACTAGAGGTTAAGTAATTGGACACAGGTTCTAGATTGTTATTATAGGACTGAGGGCAGATACTAATGCATTAAAGCATGATTATGGAATATACATTTATAATTAGTTTGCATAATGACATGTGGCAGGTAAAAAACGGTGGGCTGGAGTGGTGTGATAGCTAAGACAGAGACACATTCAGTGGCCCTGAAGTGAGAAAAAAAATGACTTGGATAAAAATCATAACAAGGAATGGAGGAAAATAGACCCAAACTTTATGAAGGGAAAATTGATATAACAGAGAAATTGGGGGGACATTACAGGTGGAATAAGATGGCATGTAATACCCCATTAAGCCAGGGAGCATTCTGGGTAAGCATTTCAGTGCTTAAGGCTTACACCATTTGATACGGAAGACAAACATCACCGTCAGGGGATGGGAGCCTTTAAATTGTTGCCATTTGCAGTTTAAAATCACAGCATCGCTAGTGTTTGAACTGCACACAATTTCTTACAGTGCCTCCTAATGTTTCAGGAAAGGCTGAAAATCTGAATTTCCATGTGAAATCTCCTAATTTCTAAAGGTTAAGTAATAACAACAATCGTAAATCACCATGTGGAACAAATAAAACCAGGTTCTATGACTATTCCAGCCCATAGGCTACCAGTTTGTAACTTCTGTTCTAAAAGCTTGTATCCCTAAACAAAACCTATTACATTTTCCCCAAAACCAGTTTACCATAAAAATTGCTTCATTGGCACACACACGCACACATATACACACATATTTATATGTATAGGCAAAGTCAAGTCAGCTGCCTAATTTTTTAAAATGCAAAGTTAAGACCACTGAAGTTAAACTTTTTGTCCTATAATTACCTGTCATTGTTTTAGTGAAGCATCCTGTTGCAGTTGCAATACACAGAGGGTAAAACAAAATAATCCTATGTTACAAGTGTGCCCTCAATATTTTATAATTGTCTCATCAGGTGTTTACTCTGTTCAATCACTACTGAGTTGAGTGGGCCTTAATGGAAAAATTCCTACTTAGGAAAAAGATGTGATTAAAAAAAAGGGGGTAATAGGGCAATGAACAAGTTTCCTCTCACCATCCAAAAATGCCAGAAAGAAACAAGCTTGGATATTGAGAATTGTGCAGTCATTTTTCACTACGTATAAGCAATCATATGGTGAATACAGTGTTTGGTGATTTCAAAACTGTTATTTAAATACATTTTGGAGGAAACTCCCCTACATTTATTTAGTATTAATATAGAGAAGTTGGGTCACCAATGACTGAGCATCTGGAATACATCGGTTATCATTTAATCAGAATTAATAAATATGAGGAACTGATTTGTCAGGATACTGGAAAACAGCCTAGAGGTCCCAAATGTCATGTTACAAAAATTTTCTTCTTAATAAGATACAAAACTCCCAAACCATAATACAAGAATCTCATCTAATTTCTTGATCATTGTTTGTTTGCCAATGACATGGAAAAAGTGAGAATCTTCTATAGACATTCATAAATTCACTGGAATTTTCTTAATTCTAAGTAAACAAAATTTCCTTCATTGCTCAAGCATAATTTCAGATTATAAGCATTAATATAATTTCAAAATAAGTATTTTATTCAACTCAACAACCATTTGAGGAGACTCCTCTCGAACTCACAAACAACATGTTAGGGAAAGAAACAAAATGTAGTCAAAGAAAATGCCAGTTTTAGCCTTCAAGGAACTCATGTACTTAAGTTCTTTGTTTATTATAATGACTAAATAGTAATTCATGCTAATTCTTTCACTCAGATAATTCCCATTTTTAAAAGGGCTCCTTTTTTCTGACTAGTTTTAAAATTAAGCCACAGTAATGCTTATTTTAAATAGTTAATTTTCACAAATAGCATATCTTCAGATTCCTGTTACTAGATATACACAGGAAGCAGGATAATTAGCTCTTATTTCATTAGTCTTCCTTAACTTGTGAAAATGTGTTACCTAATAACCAAAGTACAGGTGAGAATACAATGTTGTTTTAAAAAACATCCTTACAGTGCCTCCTAATGTTTCAGGAAAAGCTGAAAATCTGAATTTCCATGTGAAATCTCCTAATTTCTAAAGGTTAAGTAATAACAACAATCGTAAAGCACCATGTGGAACAAATAAAACCAGGTTCTATGACTATTCCAGCCCATCAGCTACCAGTTTGTAACTTCCATTCTAAACAACATGTTAGGCAAAGGAACGAAATAGAATGTTGTTTTGTGCTTAAATATAGTTGAAAAGAGAAATTAGGAGGGAAAACATGTCTTTTCAAATTATATAAATAAGTAAAACAAGTACAAGAACAAGATACTCTTATAGGAATAGTTGTATGGAAGCTTTGAAATAAGATGATGTGATAGAAGTTTATGTAAGGAGGGAGAGATTTGAGTTGAGACTTAAATCACGAGAGGAAGCCAGCTGTGCAAAAATCTGGGGAGAGCATTCCAATGGGAAGAAGAGCTTGTGCAAGGACAGCATGGCTCAGAATTCAGAATGGTTGAATGGAAAAGAAGGAAGAAGGCACTACGTGATGGTAATGCTGATTGGAGTATGAAAAAACACATGGGAGATGAGAAAATCAGGTCTGGGTGAGCACGTTAAGTGTGAAATGCCTGTGAGGCATCCCAAATGAAGGTTATCAACTAAGCAATAGGCCATATGAGATCAGTTGTTGACATGGAATATCTGCTTGAGATTTTGCTTAGTCCTGAAGACTTAGAGGGACTTTGTTGATTAAGAGAGTAAAGGCAATGAAATAAAAGTTTAAATAGAAGGAATGAGGCAGGAAACAACATGTCATATTTCAAAAAGTGAATTAAAATAAGAGTGGTTGAAGCATCTTGACCCAAAGGAAGGTTGGCATTCAAAGATGTGGGGAGTTTGCCCTGGAATAGAGCCAAGAACCTTTTATAGGCCTAGGTCAGCACTTAGGATTCCAATAAACTCTTTACCCTTAAAATGCCTACTAAAGATATATTTTACATTGTAGTAAAATATATTCTACTACATTTTATTCTCAAAAGAACACAAGGTTAAAGACTATCAAAGGATAACACTACTATCAAAATTTAATGATTATAAGATAAAGCTTTAATAGTTTGCATTAGGTTCTGAGGAACAGAATCAATAAATGGATAGATGATAGAGGTAGATAGATAGACAGATAGATAGATAATAGATGGATAGATAGATAAATAGAAAGAAAGAAAGAGAGAAAGAAAGAAAGATGTACTATGAGTGACTGGCTCAGATATTTATGGAGGCTGTGAAGTCCCACAATCTGCTGTGTGCAAGCTGGAGGCTGAAGAAAGCCAGTGGTCTAATTTCAGTTCAAGCCTCAAGTTCTGAGAACCAATGGCATAAATCTTACTTTAAATAAGACATTCAAAGAAGCAAGAGTACTAATGTCTAAGTTCAGGAAATCATGGGTGTCTTAGCTCAAGCAGAGGGAGCAAATTTGCCCTTCCTCCAGCCTTTAATTCTGTTTAGCCCCTAACAGATTGGATGATACCCACCCACGTTGGTGGAAGTGATTTTTTTTAGTCAGACTACCAATTCAGATGTTAATCTATTCCTGAAAGTCAAAAAGAAAAATCCAGGTACAGAAGGGGCAGAAACTAATCCAGCTCTGGAACTCCAAATAGTAAGACAACAAATATATTCAGATCACTACTCCTAGGATGAATTAACTCCAAATTAATACTTTTTCTGTCCTCTCATCCCCTATAGTCAAGACTCCAAACCTCAAAGAAGAAAGCTAAAAGAAAACTAGAAGAAAGCTAAAGACAGGGCAGAGAACCTTGACTGATAGCACCACAAGTCTACATAAAGGATAGGAGGTGCTTTTTATAGAGGGAATTCAAGGTTCTAGCACCAGAATGCAGAGAGAACAGATGTTGTGTGGAACCCAAGTAATATCTACTCTAAAAGCCAATACCCATGACTCAGTGTTCAGTGCTTTTCCCCATAAGGGATATTTTCTTAAGAATGTGACAGGTGTTGTTGATGGAATGCTGAACATTTTAGAAAGGGGAGTATTTAGTTTAAATGTATTGTCCTTTTACTGAAGTTCAAATGTCAGAATCATTATGATTCTCTGATAACCATATTTTATGTTTAGAAAGTTCAGTAAAATATGATATTTTCTGTGTTCTAGGAGGTCAACAAATTAAATTCCAGTGGCATAGCCTACAATTGATGGGTGAAATTTCTTTCCAACTAAGCCTATAAAGTAGTAGGTTCATTTCTTATAAATTGATGTTGATCCCAACAGAATGAAAGCCCTAGAAGATGCCACGTCAGCCTGACACTATGACCAGATAAATTAATCAGTGCAAAGTCCCTACAAGTTGTTAAACAGCAGGTTTAAATACTCTCTTTCAATGATGATAGGGCAGTACATCAAATCCAGAATGGTCTTAGCTCACCATTATTAATTGCGCTTTTATGAACTTAGAGTGAAGAAATCTGTAGAGACAGAGAACCAGTCTCTCCTGTCTCAATAGGAAGAAGAAAACTGTAGAGAACCAGAAACTTCAAGAGACTTCTTTTTAATTGAGATTTTTCAGTAGATGCATTTATTTTCCAGTTTGTCACAATAACTGTTGATGTGATACACTTAATCAACATTAGTATAAAAAGCAATTTTATAGTGAGAGAAAAAAGTCCTTTATGTTCTATGCCTCAGGAATAAGGACATTCCATTTCTTATAAATTCTATAAAGAGATACTTTATTTTTATATGATTATGGCCCATTTCTTTCAGCTTAGGAACAGCATTTAGAGGGAATATACTGTCTAATAAAATGCATCTATACTAGGTGTTCACCAGACCATTAGTTAAAAAAAGGAATGTGAACAGAGCAAATGAAGACATCACTTTGCAGGCATAAATCATTTCAACCCTTTTAGCCAGTATTTAAACCTGTCAAAAAGTAAACGTGCAACAAAGACAAAAAGCAAGGGCAATGACAGTAGTTTTGCCAGAGTATAACTTCAAGAAAAAATAGAGAGGACAACTCACAGAGGTGTAGTATTAAATAAAACATCAGGAAAATCTTCTTCTTGAGTTGAATTTCCATACCAACATGGATTTGAAAAGAAATAGCTACATTACTGAAGGTAAGGAAGATGCTTTGATAATCTCTAACAACAAACAATAGGAGAGGAAAATTTGTAATTTTGCTCTTCTTTTACATACCAATTTTATTTTTTGTTTTATATTTAGAATATTCAGCATTATAGATAGAAAATCAAATTTCTCCTAGAATTACCAAAAGATACATGTGAATACTAACATCTTGAATATAGTTTCCATAAAAATGTTAAAAGTTTAGAGAAATATACTATTCGTGAGAAGAAAAGTACATGAAAAGTTATATTCAGACAACAATTAATAAGAAAGAAAAGATTCCACTCTATACATGTCTAAAAACAAAGTTTTAGGCTAATATATGAAAATTCAGTTTGATATGGTAAACCATTCATAATACAGAAAGCATTTGTTTTACAAAATAATATAAAATCAAGTAAATCAAATCAATAAAGGTGGATTTTTCACAAGGCACAGACTTAACACAAATATTATACCATGACTTCCATGTCTAAGAAGCTTATAATTCAGTTGGGGAAACAAAGTAACAGCAACACATCCTGCTTGCCATATGATTTAGACAAAAGCAAGCTCTTCAGATATATTTGAAATATAGTAAAATATTCACAACCAATTTGGATGGAATAATTTTCAGTATCAAATCTTACACACCAAGCCATATAGGTACACCCAATTCCTTAGATCATATTTCTTTTAAGATTAAAACACAGGTTGTTGGTTTGTTTTGTTTTTAATGAATTTTAGCAGATTTGGGCTAAAACTACTATGCTAAATAGTCACTTGAAAACAGTAGGATTCATTTAAAAATATTAACTTAGATTTTGCATATATCTCAAAAGACCTTTCTAGTACATATCCTTTAATTTATTACTCAACCTTTTTATTTAAAAAAGGAAAACAACTAATACTCTCATTTTAAAATGAGAAAAAACTATATGTAAGAAGATAGAGATACTTAATAGATAGTAAGGGACTTCATTTTTCCAAGAGAAATTTTTAAGTGACTAATTTATTTAATAAAGAGGGAAAATGCACTTAAGACAAACAAAAAGTAGTACAACTTCGAGACACAATGCATTTATAGGCCATGAACACACTGGTGCATTCAAATTCAGTATAATATTAAATTTCTAAATTCTGTAGGTCAGTCAAGAAGCCACTCTCAGACCTTTGAATTCCAGATGAGATCATCAAGACTGAGTTCTATAACCTGTTCTCTCATAGCATAATGTACCCTTTGTTTCAGTTTTTCCTAAGGTAATAGTCTCACCTTGGTCTCTCCTGGATATAATGAGCAGAAGTAACTTGTTCCCATCATTTTGGGGGCCAAATTAATAATGCTAATTAGGAATCTATTTTAATTTTCAAAAACACTAAACAGGAAAAAGCCACATAGTTAAAAATTCATATATAAAATACATACATATATTTTATATGTAACTATGTTACTGGAACATAATATTTGATTTCATCCTTCTCTCTGGTCTTCAAAAAATATATTTATTGATTATCCCTTATTCATAAGATAATATAGTTTCTACAAGATAATCACACATAACTCTCAAAGTGTCTACAATCAATATATGTGTGATGTTGCAAGAGGAGGTGGTCGTTAAGGAAGGTTTGTTATAAGTCAATAGATTTAAAGAGAAGAAATATTAAGTATTAGATTGTTAATTGCTTAAGGGTATGGATTATATTTGGCTTGTTATGTCCATAGTTTTGAATATCCAGATAGCCCCTGGAGTACAGCAGATGCTCAAAAATTATATATATATATATATATATATATATGAATGAATAAATATTGAGGATGATATGAGATGCAGAAGTGGGAAAAGCACACCTAGAATTCAAAAAAATTGGTAATTTAGCTAGGCTATAAATCATGAAGAGAGCTTCAATAGGTAATAGCATTACAAACTGGTGAAATGTGATGGTCTAAAGTGGAGACAGAAAAGTCTAGGGTGTTCAGAGAACAGTAGTTGTATTTGGCTTGAGAATAAGAGAGTAAGAAATAAACCTTGGCTATACTAAAAATGGCTTTTCATACCAGGCTGAAGAGTGTTAACTGAATGTTCTAGGACAAAGGGAAGCCACTAAATATATCCAGGGTTATTAGCTGAGGATATAGATAGTAGAATCACCTCTGTGCTTTAGCAAACATTAGTGATTTGAGAATCTTTATGAAGATAGATTGGAAGGGTAAAATAGAAGGGAAGGGTGGGAAGAGAGTGACTAATTAAAAGCTTTTTGCATCTGAAGATAAGAAAGAATGCTTTCTGAATTGGGATAACAGAAATAGAGGCTGGCACCCAAAAAAGTACTGACCCCACGGCCTTGACCATGGACTGGATATTAAGGGGTGAGAGGGAGAAGGAGTTGCTACAGATTAAAGAAAGCCGCTGCGCTGAAACACAAATTGTGTGTGTGTGTATCATTATGCAAGTAATCTGTTTACTTTAGAAAAAATTTTAAAATGCAGGTGGAAAAAATTACTCCAAATCCCCTCACCCAAAAATAACCACTGTACATCTTTTCTTATATGTCTCATACTTTTGTATTGATCTTTTCTCGTATGTCTCATACTTGTATATACAGACACATAATTTACTAATTTTAACAATATCTGCTTAGGCAATATATTTAATTACATGTTTTTCTTACCCATAAATAAATGCAAATCTCTTTCCTGGTTAATAAATATAGATTTATAGCATCATTTCAATTGTTCTACACATAGTATTCCACTACTAAAGTAATGAAATATGAGTAACTCATTCTCTGTTCTTGAATATTCAGGTTGTTCCAAATTTATAGCTTTTAAATCTCAGAGGAATGCATTACAGAATCTATAGGGAATGGGCTTATAAGTGATCTAAGCAAAAGCACCAAGTTCCCATAACTTACCTTTGGCTTTCAGACGACAGTTTATAATGTATTGCACATTAGCTTCAGTTTAGTTTCATAGAACTCATGTACAGAAAGTCCCACCATGCTTGTTCTACGGATGAAGGAAATAAAGGTCAGAGAAGTTTAAATAATTTGGTTCCAGTCAATGGGTAATACACAAGGGCCAGGTCTCAAGTCAGGTGTTCTGATCTGAAATGGGCTTTTCAACCATAGACTTTGCTTTGAAATATACCTGAAGGTAGATAACCAATAACCCCTACTCTTCACTCATTTTGACAATTAAAATTAAAGGAGACATAAAGTTTGGGGGAGTCATGTATATGATGCCTCTTTAAACCTATTATTCATTTAGTTGAATTCTCTAAACAGTATCTTCAGTGCAACCATGGTGATTTGAATGGGAAAGAGGACAGAGTTATTATGTTAGGTAAAGATTCAGAAGCCAATTTATCCACAGATTGTAGTGATCAAATGAATTGTAACTTTGTAATATTACTACATTCATATTTAAGAGATAAAAGTTGAAGTTCAGCTTCTATAATATCCAGTCATTTAAGGCAGTTATAAGTATTAATCATTTTAATATCTTTACATAGAAGTGGGTTAACTAAATAAAAACTAGGCTGATAAAGGGAAGTGAAAATGTTATTTTGTTTGCTGATCTTTGTGAAACAAGCACTTCAAAATAAAGCATATCAAAGTGTGTGGCGGGGGGAGAAATAATTCAAGTAGCAGAGTGAACTATGATCAGATTAAGAAAGAGCAATATATTTTTGCATGGCTAATAAACAGATCAAAAACCTGCAAACCTAAGTATATTTGGATGCTAAATCTAACTTTAATTTTCAAATATCTCTATCTGGTCATACCATCTCTCCAGGAAGAAAATTATATTACACACAGCCCTGCTTTTTAGTATTCAGCAAGTAGCACCCCACCGTCAAACTTAGATGTGACCTTGATTGTCTTTGTTATATTTAGAATTTTAAAAAATTTGTCCCCTTAAATCTTTAAGCAGTAGGATTTAGCAAATAATAAGACAATCTGTAAAGCTTTATTTAAGCTAGAAACAAACAACGTCTTTCAGATAGTCAGTATCAATATTGCATTCACTCTATTTTTTAATCATGGATTAAATTCAGTTACACTTTGGTTATCAGAATCCTGTGAACTTATAACAATATTTTTAATTAAAATTATAAAACTATTTTTAGGTAATCAAATGATGCTTCACAAATTACCTGATTTTGTAACATCTACACTTCAAAGGAAAATAATGAAAAATGCATAAGGGAAGAGTTTAAGAAATTAAGTCAAATATTTTTCCACTCTCCAAGAAGAAATTTAATGCAACTCAAAAAATTCTGATTACACAATATACTTATTGCAATGTCTGCGAAAGGCATATGGAATAATAAGTATTCATATTCCTGTCTAACCAATTGAAACTATAGAGATTATATTAATTTGGCATTAGTAAAAAGAGAAACTAAATAGATTAGTTTTTTAAAATTAATTAATTAATTAATTAATTGTTTATTATTGTTTAAGCTGTTACAGTTGTTTCCATTTTTCTCCTCTTCCCCTCCCTCACCAAGCCCTGCCCTCTCCCCACTCCAAAGATATCCCCACATTATTGCCTGTGTCCTTGGTTTGCGCATAAATGTTCTTTGGTTAATAAATAAATAACTTTGGAGTTAAACAGAAGTATAGTTTAATTACAGATTTATAGTGGCTAAAATATCTAAACTATTACGTTTCACCAAAACAACCAACCTTTTTCTGTTCTGCAGCAATTATCTTACAACCTCCATTTCAACTTTCCCTAGCATATTTAAATAAACAGATAGGCTCTTTGGTTATTTTGCTTCGTTTTTGCAGGGACTCATTTTATAATAACTAATTACCCAAAGCCAGGCAAAACAATTTGTATAAATTGTTAAAATTGTCCAATATTAAATTCAATAAGCAGGAAATTGTGATTGAATATAAATTTAGTTTGTTCTCTTTTTTAAAGTAGTCGGGGTTCAGAGAGAAATATGTTACTATTGCTTTAGAAGAACCTTTTGATAAGAAATAATATATTCCCTGATAGTCCACCAACAAACATTGCTAAAGCCATAATACACTCGGAGGTATTGGACCAAATCCTGGCAATAGACTAGATCAGAGAGGCATATCACAGAGTACTGACTTCCTGTGAAAGAAGTTACTCTAAGGGCAATGTAAAAAAAGTATTAAATGGCATTAAGCACAAAGAGGCAACCATTAGGATCTGCCTTTTAAAAGAATATTCTGGCAGTAGTAGGATTGGAGAGGAGATAAAGTCAACTGGTGGAATGCAGTATAGAGGTTGCCATAGCTGAAGTAAGACTTAAAAGGATGACATTGTGATTAAGAGGAAAAATTTTGAGCATTTGTTAAAAATCAGAATTGTCAGAACTTCCTGGTACATTGGTTAATGGGATGAAGAAGACAGAGACATCAGAGACAGCATCCAGTCTTCTGGATAAATGATCAAGCTCTTTGCTCAATTGGAAACAAAGGAATTAAACTGCATATTCCACCTGGTATAAATTAACTAAATGATTTTTTAAAACTAACTTATTTGGAAAAGTATGTTAACTAACGTCCAGGTGTTAGAAGTGATACGTTCTAGAAATTGAAGCTGAGTATTTCTTGGACTTTGGTTAACCAAAATGAGGTCTATCATATTTTCTGGTAGGCTCTGAAAGCTGTAGTTTTAGGGAGAAAAGTATCATGTTTATAGTTTGTTTCAGTATCTTAGTGAGACAATTATCTGACAATTTGGGGAAGAAAATGAAGAATAGCATTTAAATTAGATTTCACAGCATCTCATATTTTAAACTAAAACTTGGAGGCTTATGGAAAAAGGAAATCAAAGCTTAGTAATAGGTATAAACAACTCATTCATTTTATCTTCACCATATTATAAAGTGAAGAAAAGCTTCCACCCTTTCCCCATTGGAAATTCTGCTGGATTGAATGGATTATAAGACGTAAAACATATAGAATTCTTTTGGTAGCTCCAACAAGTTAATACACATACTAGATACAATCTTAAATAGTATCCAAAGAAGCTGTGAGGTTTGCAAGTCAGGATTGTTTCTGTTTTTATGCGTAGTTTAGCTTTGTTATTGCCATAAAGATGAAGAAAAATGAAGAAGCATAGGAAACAAGGAGAAAGTAAAGTAGGGGGCATGTATTTTTATTAAGGCATATTCAGTTTCAAAAATAATTTTATTAACCAATATTTGCCAATAAAGTCAATAAAAAAAGAAAAAATAAGGTCTTCTGTTATCAATGAAATGAAACATTTTTGTATATTACTCTTTCTAAATTATTAATTTATTTTTCAGTTACAGTTGACATACAATATTATATTCACTTCAGGTTTAAAACATAGTGATTAGACATATATACACTATACCAAGGGAAATTATCATCCCTGACAGCACACATAGTCATTACAATATTATTGACTATATTCTCTATACTGTACTTTACATCCCCATGACTGTTTTTATAACTAGCAATTTGTACTTAATCCCTTTCACCTTCTTCATGCAGCACCCCCCTCAACCCTCCTCCCATCTGGCAACTATCCATTTGTTCTCTGAATCTATGAGTTTGTTTCTGTTTTATTTGTTTATTTATTTTCTTTTTTAGGTTGTACACATAAGTGAAATCATATAGTATTTATCTTTCTCTATCTGACTTATTTCATTAGCATAAAATTCCATAGGTCTATCCAGTTGCTGCAAATGCAAGATTTCACTCTTTTAGGGTGAGTAATATTCCATTGTACATATGTTCACTTTTTAAAAATTTGGTTTTAATTAGAGTTGATACTCAATATTATATTACTTTCAGGAGTACAACATAGTATGTAGGCATTTATACAACTTAAGTAATCACAAATAAGCCTAATACTCACCTGACATCATAAATAGTTATCACAATATTATTGAATATATTCCCTAAGCTCTACTTATATCCCCATGAGTATTTTGTAACTACCAACTTGCGCTTCTTAATCCCTTTACCTTTTCCACCAAACTCCTCCAACCTCTTTCTCATCTGGTAACCATTAGCTTGTTCTCTTGATCTATGTCTTTTTTTCCCCATTTTGTTTTTTATTTATTTATTTATTTATTTATTTATTTATTTATTTAAGATTCCACATGTAAGTAAAATCTTATGGTATTTGTCTTTCCTTGTCTGACTTATTTGACTTAGCATAAAACCCTCTAAGTTCATTCATGTTGTCACAAATGGTAAGATTTAATTCCTTTTTATGACTAATATTCCTTTGTACATATGTACAAAAATTTCTTTATTCATCTATCAATGGATGCTTAAAATGATTCCACATCTTGACTGTTGTAAATAATGCTGTAATGAACATAGAACTGCTTGTATACTGTCAAATTAGTGTTTTGGATTTTGTTGGACAAATACTCAAAACTGGGATCACTAGGTCATAGTTCTATTTTTAATTTTTTGAGAAACTTCCACAGTGGTTGCATTAATTTGCAATACCACCAACAGTGTACAAGGGTTCCCTTTTCTCCACATCCTTGCCAACACTTGTTTATTTAATGATGGTACCTATTCTGAAAAATGTGAGGTGATATCTCTTTGTGGTATTAATTTACATTTCTCTGATTATTACTGGTATTGGACATTTTCAGGATAATGTGGCCGGAGGGGGTGTCTATTGTGGACTTCCAGTAAAAGTTTTTGTTTTGTTTTATTTTGTTTAGAGGAAGGTGGGTTGTTGATTGCTTTTTGTGTGTGTTATTTCTTTTGGCTCCTAAGAGAGTTCACAGGAAAATATTCTTTCCTCTTTGGGACGCTGTCAAGTCTTTATGTGATGAATGAAACTAGGGAAGCCATCTTATTATCATAAAGGGAAGCAGGCTAACACAAAGCCCCACACCTAACCTAAAACAACACAGAAAACAATGGGGAAAAAAATGTGTGTTCTTGAGCCATTGATTTGATCAATCCTGTAGACATCCTGCCTCTGAAATTGACATGGAAGAAATAAATTACCTTATTTCTAAGCCAGTTTGAGTTGGAATTTTCTGTTATTTGAAGCTGAAAGCTATTTCCAGAATACGCAATGATAAGTGAAAAGTACTAAACACTCAGTAATAACTACTATTATTAATTTACCTTTTTTTCTCACAGTCACTTTTTAGTTTGCTTTGTCTTTACCTGACCATTTGAAATCAACAGTAAGTGCTTATAAACACCATCAAATTGAAGCAAAATTGAATCTAAGCCTCCACATTGTATTATAAGGTCTATCAGTGATTAGCTAGAGTGACCAGACTTCATTAGCAAAAAGGGAGAATGTTTTATAATGAATAGTGAAAGAAACATCAATATAACTTTCATTCTAAAGAATGATGTATTTTTCATTTTAAAGAAAAAACATTTCTATAAATTGTTTTAAGGCAATATCATTTTAAACAACTAACATTTTTCAAGCCCTGAGAAAAAGAAACTAAGATGAAAAATATTAAAACATGATAATGTCTTTGTAAAATTAAGCTGTGTCCTTAATAAAAGTTGATAAATATTAAAAATTCATTCAAACATTGACTGAAGTACCATCCTTAACCTTACATGCATATTCCTGAGTGAGAGCTTGAGCTTTATATGTTTGTATACGCCTTCTTTCATTAGATAATTTTGCTCTTTCTTTAGCTCCAAAAGTCTCTTTAGGGCTCTCTGTGTAACACAAAATAAGTAAAGTGATGAAATAGGAAGTGGTACAGCTAATTTTAGCATTAGCAAATGTTACCAGGCTCAAAAAGTCTTTTTTATTTCTTTTCAGTAAGATTCAGATACTTATTTATGTTTTTTATTGTTAGCTTAAGATTCGCTGGATGAATACTAACGTGATATAAAAATTCCTGTTACTGTGAAGCTCAGTGTTATGTTAACAGAAACTGGGAAGAAAGGGAGGGGGCCTATCTCAGTTGGGACCAAAAACCAGGCAAAAACCATTTTATATCACTGTAACAGAGAGGTGTTTTGTTTTCACTAATCTCTAACTAATACTATATCACAATAGTAATTTTTTTCCACAATAGTAGTTTTGACAAGAAGCGTCCTTTTGTGAATAACAAATCATGGGTATTTTCATATTATATTACAGTCATTACTGAAATCTCAAGATATTGTTTCTACTTGTCTCATCATTAGTTATTCAATACCTACAGCTTATTTAATTTATTGATAAAGATGCACAAATGTTATTAAAACAGAATTTTAAAAATATTTTGATAAATGCATGTAATTGATTTTCTTACAATCCTTATAATTCTTTTAATCTTTATAATTTCTTATAAAATCATTATAATTCCTTATAATCCTTATAATTCCTTATAAAATTTTATTTTATGTGCCTCAAACATTATTTTGAGAAGGGGTCCATAGACCTCACCAGGTTCTATGGCAAAAACTTAAAAAGTTAAGGACCACTGAACTAAAGGAATGTCAATGAGCAGAACACTCCCAGAAATCTAAACAGCAGGGGGTGGGGCTAACACCAAAGCTCTGCCCAGCCATCGTATAATAACCTACTTATTTCCTGTCAAACAGCAAGAATTAAGTCTTGTGATTACACTGCCAACAAAGAGTCATCACTTCTTTCAAAAACATAAACACTTAAATCTTTGATTGTTTTTACATGTTTTTCTCCTTTAGACCATTAAAATTTAAGAATAGTTGGTATACAATATTATATTAGTGGCAGGAATACAATATAGTGATTTAACATTTCTATACCTTACAATGTAATTATAAATATTCTAAGCTTATTTTGAACAAATTGATTATATAGGATTTATCCCTACCAGGGTACTTCTACTTCAAAAACATTTAAACAAAACTGCTATAAAATTTAAATTACTTTAGGTGAAAGAGGCTTTTTAGTTTGATGTGGTCTCACCTATTTATTCTTTCTTTTATATCTCTTGCCCTAGAGGATGTATGGGTGAAAATATTGCTGCATGGGACATGTGAGATTTTCCTGTCTATGTTTTCCTCTAGGACTTTTATGGTGTCCAACTCATATTTAAGCCTTTTCTCCACCTTGAGTTTATTTTTGTATACGGTGTAATTTGATGGTTGAGTTTCACTTTTTTGCATGTACTTGTCCAGATCTCTCAACGCCATTTATTGAAGAGGCTATTTTTATTCCATTTGATGCTCCTACCCTCTTTGTCTAATATTAACCGACCATATTGATATGAGTTTATTTCTGGGCTTTCTGTTCTGTTCCATTGGTCTATGTGTCTATTCTTATTCCAGTACCAGACTGTTTTGATTACAGAGGTCTTGTCATATAGTTTGATATAAGGTATTGTGTTACCTCCTGTTTTGCCATTCTTTATGAAAATCACTGAGGTAATTCAGCATTTTTTATGGTTCCATATATTTTTGGAATATTTGTTATGTATCTGTGAAATATGTCCTTGGTATTTTGATAGGGACTGCCTTGAATCTATAGATTTCTTTAGATAGTATGGCCATTTTAATGATGTTAATTCTTCCCATTCAGGTACTCGGTATATGCTTCCATTTATTGTGTCTTCCTTAATTTCTTTCTTCAGCATTGTATAGCTTTCTGAGTACAGAGCTTTTACCTTTTTCATTAAGTTTATTCATAAGTATTTATTTTTCTTGTTGCAATAGTAAATGGGATATTTTTCCTAATTTCTGTTTCTGATATCTCATTCTTGGTGTATAAAAATGCCTTCGACTGAATATTGACTTTGTATCCCTCCATTTTGCCAAATTCATTTATTAGGTTGAGTAGTTTTTTGGTGTAGTCTATAAGGTTTTCTATGTATACTATCATATCATCTGCAGACAGTGGTAGCTTTACTTCTTCCTTTCCAGTTTGGATGACTTTTATTTCTTTTTCTTATCTGATCACTGTGGCTTGAACTTTCAATACTATGTTGAATAGAAGTGGTGAAAGTGGACCCTTGTCTTGTGCCTGATCTTAGGGGGAAAGCTCTTAGTTTTTGCCCATTGAATAACATGTTGGCTGTATGTTTCTCAAATAGGACCTTTATTATGTTGAGGTATGCTCCCTCTATTTCCACTTTGCTTAGTGTTTTTATTATAAATGGATGCTGCACTTGATCAAATGCTTTTTCAGCATCTATTGATATGATCATGTGGTTTTTGCCTCTCATATTGTTTATGTGGTGTATTGCATTTATTGATTTGCATATATTGTACCATCCTTGCATCCCTGGGGTGAATCCCACTTGATCATGGTATATGGTCTTTTTAATGTATTGCTGGAGAAAATATCAACAAAATGGAAAGGGAACTAACCATATGGGAACACATATTTGTCAGTGACATTTTGGACAAAGGTTTGATCTCCAAAGTATATAAAGAACTTACATGACTCCAACCCAGGATGACAAATGATCCAATTAAACAATGGACAACGAACAAGTTAAATGTAACCAAAGGGTGGGGAAAAATTTAAATTCCACTGTGTAAACATGAAAACATATTCTTTCCTTTATTTGGGAAATTATAGATAGAAAGATAGATGATAGATAGAAGTATAGAGACATATATGTGATATATACATACATCAACAAATGTATAGTTTTAAACATTTGTACATCATTAAAGAGAAGATTGTACAAGATATCATACTGGAAATGAATTTTGTTTTTTATCAGATTACTAGATGTTTTTAAAAGATTATTGCTCAAAGAGAAAAACTACTCTTGCAAAAATAAATAAATATACATACAGATACAAAATACTCTTACATTAAAAAATCACAAGTTTATAAACATTCATTTCTCAATGTTTCTCAAACTAAAGGAGCCAGACACAAATAGCTTGAATCCATCTTGCAATTGCTTCCAGATTGACTCTTCCTACAGTTAGTTTTGACGAGCATTAAGTTAGAGAATAGTTGAGATTACTATTTGTCTGGCCCAGTGCTTGCAGTGGGAACCATCAAGGGGACAAAGCAAGCAGATTATCAACACTTGGAGGCTCCAGTCTAGTAAGGCAAATATTGCATATCACAAACAATTAGTTAAATACAATTATTTCAATATTATGAAAGAAAATCATAGTGTGTATTATCTCAATTCTTATAGCTCTATGAGATAGGTGTTATTATCTTCATTTTGTAATTTTAAAAAACTTGAATTCAGAATGTGAAGTCATGTGCCTCTTGTCATAAGGTAGCCACAAAGAGCTACCAGCACAAAAGGAGAATTTAAAATATGCAGAAATCATAAAATAATAACATTTTATACATTAATGTTTACCTTCTTGAGGAAAGAGGTAAATATGAAATAAATGTTTATTAACCTTTGAAACAATAATGTATATGATAGATAAAAGTTAACAAATGAATTACTCAATAAAAATAAAACATCAGGTAAAATTTAAGTAAGAGGTGAAAGATGAGAGAACAGAAAGTATTACATTCCTACATACTGCCAGGAAGCCAAGGACAAGAGCTGTAGACTGTCTTGGAAGAAGCTTAGTTTCACTCTTGCTTTAAAAAAAAAATAATTACCTTTCTGGTGAGTGATGTTCATAATAGAAGAGGTTGTGCATGTGCAGGGGTGGGAATATATGGGAAATCTCTGTACCTCCTTCTCAATATTGTTGTAAACATAAAACTGCTCTAAAAATTGTCTTTTTAATTTTTGAAACAGTAAACAATAAAGACAAGGGAAATATTATATATTATTTAATATTTGATGAGCATCTATTTTATGGGTAGCAAATATGTTGCATCTTTTTAATATAATGGTTTTATTGAGATATAATTTACATTCCATTGAATTAATCCATTTATAGTATAAAACTCAGTGATTTTTATATATTTATATAAACACATAATTGACATACAATATCCTATTAGTTTCAGGTACATTGTAATGATAGTTACATACATTACAAAATGATCCCCATGATAAGTCTAGTTAGTATCTGTCACCATAGAGTTATTACAATATTATTGACTATATTTCCTATGCTGTACATCCCCATAAATTATTTATTTTATAACTGGAAGTATACATTGCATCTTCAACTCTTTGGTTCTAACCTATTCTCAGTGGTTTCTAGGAATGTTGTGCTAAAATAGATCGTGAGTGGGGTAAGCATAGTAATGCAGCCAAGAGTACCAGCGGGGACGGTAGCATGTTTGCCAAAGATTGGCCATTCTCAGCCCCTGATGTTCCCGGCACTGTGCTAAGGGTATTGTCCCTTCTCAGGAAAATCTCAGAGTGGAAGATAAGGTCAAAGAAAGAGGAAAGGCATAATACACTGTGGCAAGTACAAAAACAGAGCTGTGTTCAAGACTTTGTGTTATACCAGAGAAGGGGGATAGGAAGGCTGCCTAAAGAAATTAGTAACTCTATTTATTAGTTATAATAATAAACAGTGTATATACATCTATGCTTATAATTTTCCCAGCACTGTCCTGAGAACTTATATGTTGTAATTCACTAAATTTTCTCAAAATTCATATGAGATGGCTGCTATTATTATCCCCACTTTACAGATGAAAAATTGAGCTCCAGATAAGGTATTTGCCCAGATAAGGTATTTGCCCAAGATCAGTACATGGCAGGTGGAGAGCTGGGTGCAAACCACAGATGCCCTAGATGTTAATCTTTAAAATATGTGAAAAAATACATTTTTTGCATTGGATGTTTCCTATATAGATAAGTAAAATTACTTCAAGAATATTATTTTCCCCCATAAAAAATTAGTATGGAACCACAGTGATTTAAGTTTAACCTTAACATTGTCAATGAAACTTCAAAAATATGGATCAGCTGTACCAATTTCATTTGCTATTGATGGTTGTCATTCTTCAAAGAATTCTTTTTGATTTTGTTTTTGTTTTTGTGTTTGCTTTTGTTTTCAGAAAAGTTAACAGAGTTAGGTAGGGAATACATGATGAGTCAAATACAAATTTTGATATTTTACTATTTGGAATCAGTTAACATCACTATAAATAATTGTAAGGCAGGATTACAAAAATAAATCATAATGATTAACAAGTACAAATATCCTGGTCTTGTCATTTTACCTGCTAGTTAATTTTCATTAAGCCCATCTAGTGAGATAAAAACTATAAACTGAGCACAACATGACCCTTGCTTTCACAGAACTTTAACTAGAATATGATCACAGTTTCAAGAGTTGTACTTATGAAAAACAATGTAATTGGACTTTAAAGCCAAGGTTTTTCAGGAATTTAGAAAAGCATTAACCAGTATCTCTGTCATCCAAAGATGTGTAGGGTCCTTTTGTTTGAGGATGGAATGGCAAGAAGACTAGAGACCAGGGATAAGAAGCAGAGTGAATAGTCTTGTAATAGCACATATATTAACTAGTTGATCTTTGACACTTTGCACATTTAAAACTATATATTACTTACTCACCACCCAGATATAGCAGATGTCAACATTTGCCTATATTTGCCTTAGATCCTTTTCTTTTTCTTTCAATAAAGAAATTAGTATCACATACTCTATTCTCTCTTTCTCTACATGAAACCCAGATGCTTACTTGAATCCCTGTTGTAATGCAGACATTCAAACCCTAGCTCTTATTATGATAATACATATGAAGAGCATCCCAAGCATTAGTCCCTTTCATCTGGGCAAGCAAGACTAAGGTGGTTACACATCTATGCCCATTGTAGCAGTGGGGTAACAGGGACTAGGAGAGACTCTGACACATGAGATTTGAACTCTACCCTGCCTGTCTTCAAGGTCCTTGTTCTTTGCACATGTCTATGGTTCACAGGAAGAATAATGATATCCCTCAGTCTCAGCAGTAAACGTCCACTTTCAGCTTCTGCTAAAACCATGCCCTATTCATTCTGCCATTATTGAGTATTGAAACCACAGACCAACCAAAACAATCAATCAGAACACTGCTTGGTTTTGCAAGTCTTCAGCAAATCTATTGCCATGTTTTCCTCCTTAATAAAGCTGATTCACAGGTATCTTCACTACAGCACAGCTTAGGCTCCCAGCCACATAATGCTGTTGTCCACATCAAGATAATGGAGTCTATGGTTGAACTACTGATCCCCCCGAAAGGTCATGGGGTTGAGAGAATCCTACTGAGGTTCCCAAGCCACTGATCTCAAAACACTTGATGATTGGGATGTATTCAACTGCTCCTTCAGCCTCCTGCTCCATTTCATTGTTACCATAGTTTATCTTGGTGACAGACATATCTTGGACATCCAATGGTTATAAAGTTAATCTTTTTCCCCCCTTTGTAAATTTCATATTGGTGAGACCATGTTGGCAGATTCATTTACTCTACAAATATTTACTGAATGTGGCTATTTTCTAGGCACCATTCTAGGCAATGTGGAGGGGATAAACAATATAGTCACGATATTTGTATTTTAGTGGAGAACAGCAGGCAAGAAGCTAACAAATAAGTATCTAGTACGTCTGATGAGTAAAGTGCTAAGGAGTAGAAGGAGGCAGGGTATAAATAGGGTAGTTAAGGAAGGCCTCTTTGATTAGGTAACAACATCCTAGTAGGGATCAAAATAAAATTAGGGCAAGAACCATGTTTATATCCAGAGGGAGAGAATCTCCAGCATGGAAAATAGCAATCACAAAGTCTGACTCACAAGGATGCTTGCCATGTTCAAGCCCAGTGAGGTAGAATGAGCCAAACTGAGTGCTAAGAGCTGAGGTCAGATAGGATCAGAGTCTGAATCATAGAAAGTTTTAAATTTTAGTTAGAGACTAATGGGAAATAATTAGCCTATGTAAGTAACATGATATGATTTACAAAATTTAAGTTTCATGGATAGGACATGTGGCCATTTGGTAATTTGGTGGGAGGACACATCTTGTTAAGTGGTGTATCTGTCTAGGAGGGCTTCCATTCCAAGCCAGGACTTGCCATGTGCAGTGAAAATGGTGTTAAAGTAGGCTAAGGGACCACTCACAGTGGAATCACCCGAAGAGCTTTTTAATGAGGCACACTCCCCACTAAGATATGAAGAGCCAGAATTTATGTGATTAGGTGTAAAGAACCTGCATTTCAAACAAGCCGCACATGGTAACTTAACATATGCAAGATTTTTGAACAATTACTAGAGTCAGGGAAAGCTTTGCAGAAAAGAGAATTATTGAACTGAGTTGAAAAAAAGGAAAGAATAAACTTCTGAGGCAGAGGCAAAGTGCAATGGTGGTGAGGACCCCTAAGTGAGAGGATTCATTATGGTTAAATACTTAGAAACATAAAATATTATTTGACACTTAGATTCCTGGATTCCTGGAGCAGCTTTTCTTTTGAAATTTTACTCTGTGCCAGGTGTATATATGGTCTCATTTTATCACCCAAGTTATTGTGAGAGAGACTCCAAGGGAGGTAAGGGTAAGAGATACTAAGCAGTCTATCCAAGATTTCTAGACTAGTAAACAGTAATGGCAGAATTCAGCAAATGTGGTTTAACTCTGAACTATGTGATCTTAACTATTAGACTGAGGAGAGTCTAAAAATGAAGTTTGAGAGACAATAGAACAGATCAAGAGGTGCTTGAATGCCTTCCTATAAGCACAGAATTTGAATGCTGACACAAAAAACCATAGAGGGTTTTCCTTAAAGAAATGTATACAAGAGAGTGACATGACTAGATATGAGTTTGAACATGTGACCTCTGGCCACAGGAAGAAGTAGTAATAGCTGGAATTAAGTTAATTCAAAGATAATTCCTTCACTCAGTTTCTTAGGAAGGCAGAGCTTGAGGCAAGGGTAAAAGTGCTGATGGTTTATTTGAAAGGTATATACCCAGGGTGACAAAGGTGGAGAAATAATTAAGTGTAATGGGCTGAATTGTGACCACCCAAAGATATCAGGTCCGAATTCCTGGAAACTGTAAAAGTCACCCTGTAAGGGAAAAGGCTCTTTGCAGATGTTTTTAGCTTAAGGACTTTGGGCTGTGAGATGAACCTGGATTACCTACGTGGACCCTAAACTCAACCATAAGTGTCCTTACAAGAGAGAGGCAAAATGAAATGGGACACACACAGAAGTGGAGAAGGTGTAAACATGGAGACAGAAGTAGGACTGAGACAAACACTTGTGAAGAAATACTGGACCCACCAGAAGCTAGAAGCAGCAAGGGATGGATGCTCCCCTGGAGCCTCCAAAGGGAGTATAGCTGTGTTACCACACTGATATTGTTCCAGTGAAACTGATTTCAGACTTCTGGTTTTAAGAACTTTATAAAATAAACTGATGTTGTTTCAAGACACCAAGGTTACAATTTTTTATAGCAACCCCAAGAAGTTAATGCACTAAGCCTGGAAAGAGAAGCTACAAAACAATGTGATGTAATGTATTGTGATGCTGGCCACCACTTCACAAAGAACCACATCATGACATAGCAGGTAGGTTGGCAGGTGGAATGTGAAGCCCAAGAGACTTCTGGAGAAGGTATACATGAAGAAACAGTACTCTAGAGCAGTCCATAAAATGACAAAGAATGAGGAATTTATCTGCAGATTACATCATCCAGTCCCTTGGAAACTATTCGGTAAACTCTATTCTACACCCCATGGTTTGCATTTCATGTAAATTCAGAAATGGAGGACGTACTTGACACAAATGGGACTCAGCATGTGGTGCAAGAGGCCCATGCAAATCTGATCCTTCAGCTCCAATTCTATCTGGATTGGGAACTTACCAAAGGTGCCAGTAAAGGCGATGGTGGGGTGAGACATTTGGCAAGAACATTGTCAAGGGAACCTGAGAAGGAGCACAAGAATTGCATGCAAAATAGCAAATAAAGACGAAATTATATATTCCAAAATATATAGAAGACAAAGTCAGGAGGACTTTCTGACAAGTTTGCTGTATAGAACTAGCTAATCAAATGAACACTGGAGTCAGAGATTTGGCTTAAAATCTTAGTCCTACCACCCACTGTATATGTGATCAAGGATAATTAGATCTTTCAGAGTCCCAAATTCTTCCTGCCTGTAAAATGGAAAGAATAATATGCACTTTTTATGGTTCTAAATTAGATTATGTGTAAAGCATTTATCACAGTGTTTGGCACATAGCACAGATAACAAAGTGGAATGACACTCATTGTTATCATCATTGCATGGGGTGAAGAAGCAGAGGAAAGAATGGAGGACATTCTGGAGTTTGGCTTAGGGAACTGAGAGGGTATTAGGGAGGGGAGAAAGCTTGACAAGGTAGAAAATGAGAATGGACTGGTAACTATATCGAAATTATTTTTCTCTGAGCACCTTCACTGTTTCACTTGACCACCCAGATTGCTAGGAAGAGGAGAAAGGACCTCCTTATTGGGCCTCATCTATGTGTCAGATACTAACTTCTTACTTTACATGTTATTTCATTTGTCTTTATTATAACCCTTTTATTTTGGATGTTTTGCTATGCTATACAGAAACTGAATCTGAGGTATAGAAAATATAACTTTACCTAGCCACTCATTTATGAATTGGTAGAGATAGAGAGGTCAACCTAAATCCCTCTGATTCCAAAACTTGTATTCTCATTACTTCCTCATGGCCCATCATCTTCTCCACACATGCTCAAGTGCACATAGAAAATATATTCCAAAAACAAGTATATTATTCTCGAATTCTCTGTACATGCAGCATATAAAGACATTTATCTATTAAAACTCTGCTGCCACTGCCAATATCAAGTACTGAAAATAACACAGAGCAATAGTGTTATGCTTCTAACGAATGTACATATTGGAGCAATTTTAGAAACATAATAAACATATCTACCTAAAGCTAAAATACACCCTTTCTACCACCTCGAAATTCTACTCCTAGGTTTATGCCCAACAGAAACGAGTGTGTATGTCTCATGCACAAAACCATACATAGCATTGTTCAAAGTAACTTTATTCAAAACAGTCAATCAGTGGAAATACCCCCAATATCCCCAACAATAAAATGAGTAAATAAATTGTGTA
The DNA here is from genome assembly GCA_004026545.1 of Mormoops blainvillei. NCBI lineage: Eukaryota > Metazoa > Chordata > Mammalia > Chiroptera > Mormoopidae > Mormoops > Mormoops blainvillei. The sequence continues at coordinate 17,823 of PVJD01003807.1, read as the reverse complement.
CTGAAATAGCATACGACACAGCAATAAAAAGAAGGAATTACTGGTACATGTAAAAACATGAATAAATCTCACAGACATGATACTGAACAAATAAAGTTAAATATAAGAAATATACATTGTATGATCCCATTTGTATGAACAAGCAAAAATAACCTATAATAATAGAAGTCAGAAGAATAGTTGCTCTTGAGACAAAGGTTCCCAGAAGTGGGGTTTGGGAGAGGCAAGGGAGCTGTCTGGGGTGCTGAAAGTGTTCTATATCTTGATGGGTAGTGGTTACAGGGATGTACACAAAAATTAAATCAATATATATGCTTAAGATTTTTGTACTTTATTCTATATAAGTTATATCTCAATGAAAATTTAAAATATAAGGGGACCAAAAAAATCTGGCCAGCAGGTGCACAATCGTTAACCTCTGATTAAAGCTGAATTCCATCTTAATCACATTTGTCTCATCCTTTCATCTTCACCCTGGGCACATAGTAGAACTCAAGAAGCTTTTATGCAACAAATGAAGACATGCTTAAGGCTTTAAGCAAGTTTTCATGCATCTTTAAGTACATCCCTTCTTGTTCCTCAGGTGAACTATAGGCTGTGGTGGCATCAGGTTCTGCCCTTCAGGAAAATGGTGGAACCGTCCCCATACCTGGCCACATGTTTATTAGAAGAAATAAACTATTAAACCAAGCAGAAGATTTGTAGTATGACACAGCAGTATCACTTGCATTCAGCCAATTTTCCACTTCTGACAGCAGTAATGTCACTAAGAGCCAATGAAAGTGGTCGGTTCATTCAGAGATTGGCTTTTATGGCTTACTCTAAATATTATCAAATGAATCAAGAGTCATCATTATAGTGTCTAAAAAGCCTTCATATCTTGTAAGCAAACAGTGTGACTTTGACAAATAATTATTACTGTGCCTCTGTGAGGCCAGTGCTGTGTGGGAGGAAGTCAAATAACTGATATGTCTGTTTACATAAATCATTAAGGTAATGTTGGTTAGTTTCAGAATAAACAATATGGAGTCATATGTAAAAATGATATACTATTGCTTTCAACAGTTCCAGCATTTTAAGGCCTTACTTCCAGGCAGCTGAAGACATGAGTGGCTTAGTTATTCAAGGCTTCTCAGCCTTATGAACATGTAAAGAAAGTTCAGTAAAACCTCTGAGAGCTCAGTCAATCACACAGACTGAGCTAATGTTGCTCATGTCTCATTTAAAGTTAATCTCAATAATTTTTATTTCACTAATTTCGGACTTGGTGATTACTCATGCATGCCATGCCCAAAATGACTTGCTTTACACAGTTTCCTAAGAAAAAATGAATACGTCAAGTGAATCCAAGACATGTTTGCCTTGTTAATGTGAAGACATCTTCTGTATTACAGTTTGACAAAATTACGACCTGGGATTGGCAAACTTTTTCTATAATGAACCAGAGAGTAAATATTGTCAGCTTTGCAGGGCACACAATCTGTGTCATAACTATCCAATTCTACCTTTACAGTGGGAGACCATGTACAATGTACAAACTAGTAAGTGTGCTTATGTTCCAATAAAACTTCAGTTACTAAAAGTTAAATAAAATGCATTAGGCTGTATTTGACCCATGGCCATAGTTTAACAATCTCTGCAATAGACTAGAAAATCCATTTGACAGGACTGTACCTTTTTCCCTCATGGTATCCCCAGAGCACAGGTTAGGTATTTGTCAAATACCATGGTGGACAAAATAGCTTTACAGTTGTTCATATGGAAAATAATAAATAATGATAAATAATAATAATACAAGAATAAATTGTGTTTTGTATATTCATAACTGTAAGCCTACTTTTGCCAAACCCTGTATTTACTAAATAGCAAATGAATCATAATCCTTAAAATTCTATATAATTAATTAGTCTGCCACCTCCACTCTTTAAGAAAATAATCAGAGGTAAATGCAAACATTTTCTATGAGCATTTGTCACAATATTTGTTTATAAATGTAAGACAATAAAATGATCATAAATGTCCAGCCACAGGGGAGTGGATGAAGAAAGTATATATTAATGACTCATTAATTATAATACCATGTAATATTGTAAGAAAATGTTTAACACTTTTAAAATATCTTCAAATGTATTAACAATTTTTGTTAGAAACAAATATTTTCCATTGAATTTATTAAACACCTACTACATACCAATAACCATCCTAGACAGTGAAATACAGCAAGAACAAAATTGGTAAAAACTGCCCAAATAGAATTTATATCCCACTATCTTAAAGAAGCATCATTGTATTTTTGTTTTTAAAAAGTACTATATATAAATGTTTTTAAAATTTTGAAATGTTGTTCTTCATAAAAAAATTAAAATTTATTGTGAAGGCCATGGCCAAGTGGCTCAGCTGGTTGGAATGTCATCCTGTATACCAAAAGGTTGCAGGTTTAATCCCCGGTTAGGGCACATACCTAGGCTGTGTGTGCAATCCTCATTTGGGGTACACACAGGAGACAAGAGATCAATGTTTCTCTCTCACATTGACATTTCTCCCTCTCTGTCTGTCTCTATCTAAAATCAATAAACATATCCTCAGGTGAGGATTAAAATTTTAAAAAATTATTGTTGGGGAATAAAGTCATGGGTAATTTTATCTGTCATTTTAATTAAGAATATGAAAGCTGATTAGTTAACATGAATTGCATCAATAATGAATAATTTGATTTTAAGTAATTATTGTCTAATTAAATACAGGATAAGAAATAGGTTTTAGAATCTTTTAACAAAAAAGTTTTTATTTCCAATGAAATTTATATTATTTACCAGATTCTCATATAGCATTTATTATATATTTTATAGTATATATATTTTTGTGATATGCAATATATCATATATGCTAATTTTATATGCTATATATGCTATATAAATATCTATTATAGGCACTGCTCTAAGTATTTCACCAGTAGCAACTTACTAATCCTTGTAATAACCCTATGAGGTAAGAATTAGTATTATCCCTGATTTACAGATGAAAACCCTGAGGCAAGGGGGAGGTGGGTAAGTGAATTGCCTGAGGTCACAAAGTTTAACAAACAGCAATGCCAGGATTTAAACCCAGGCTGCACAGTTCCAGGGCCTGTATCTTCAATTATTGTGAATACTATTTGGAAACATAATATATAAAAAAGATAATAATTTGTTAATATCAGCTTTTTTGTAAGTTAAAATTTCTAACATTTATATAATTATAAGATCAGTGAGAAAGATAAGGAGGTGTTTCCCCTAAGTATAGGAATTTTTGTTTGACAGTTGCGGACATCACCCTGAAGAGATGGTCTATTTCTGCAGTTTGCTTGGAAGGTAAAGTACTGAGAATCCTCATTCTCTCAGATAGTTTCAAATGGTAAAATATTTATTCTCTCTTTTTATTTGACTCACTTTGAAAAACTGTAAAAAATTCTTGACAAAAATAATTCTGATCTTTCATGAAGAATAAATAGTAAAAAACTTTGGATTTAAAACTTAAGTCACTAGCAATATTGAATTATTCTTATAACATCTATTAATACCTATTTAATTTGGAGTCTCCTAAGTCTTTAGTCAGTTTAATGCTAATTATTTGCAGAAAATATTTTTCAAAAGCATCTTATAAAACTAAGTTGGTAAACAATGTTATTTTAAAATCATATATCAGTATTTATTTCTGTCAGGTATTTATTCTATATTTCAAGTTATTTATTTTGTTGAAAAGATCTCAAACTTTGTTTCACTTTCATCAATCATAATTTATCTGCAATTAAAAGCACCAAAATATTTTAATCTGAATTGCCTAATTAAAATACCTGATTAAAATAAATCAGCTCTCTCTCCCCCTCCTTTTTTCTCTCTTTCTCACTATCTCTCTTTCCATCTCTCCCTCTCCCTCTCCCTCTCCCTCTCTCTCTCTCTCTCTCTCCTTCTGTGGCTCTCTCTTTCCCTTTCATTCTCCTGAAGTGCCAATACATTTTGATATCAAAAGCAAATTCTGGTCATCATTGTATATTTGACTATTTAATAACTCTGAAAGAAAGTTACCCTTTAAAAACTATGACCAATTAGTAACACCTGTCTTTGGGATAGTATACAGAGAATTACAGTGTATGTGTGCCAAGCATTCCTATACCTTGCCTTTTTCCCCTCTGACATTGTCAAAATGCTCTTATAAATGAAAAGCAAAACCCTGCACTTCTCTTTTAAAAAATATTCTCATAACTCAGACATTACACAAAGATTGACTTTTTCCCAATTAGATGATATTATTGAATTATCTGGCATTTACTGTTTTAGGGAGGATTATTCTGGAGCATCTCCCAGATGATGCTCCATCATCTTAAAATGCTCTTGGAGAGAAACAATTCTGTGATCTCATCCTGAAGCTTCTAAGAATTCCCTTTGGATTAAAGGTCTTAGAATCTCGTTTTTAAGAAGAAAAAAGAGGTGATAAGTACTATATAAACACCTATTTCCTGTAGAGAAATCTTCAGAGAAATTGTTGAGTCCAGTAAATTTTAATGAATTAATTGGTCTTGGCACACTTTTGATTCCACCTCTGGGACAAGCAGGAAACCTCATGCATAGCTTTCATGTCTCACTGATCACTGAGGTAAATCTTAGATTTGGCAATCCTCTTAGTATCTTATTCATCTTCCTCACACAGAAAATCTTTCTCAGACAAAACTCAGATCTCTGGTAAGACTTCCTTTGGCAACAGGTAGGCAGGACTGTGAGAATATTTGGAGGTTTAATGAGGAGGGAGAATACTATTTGACCTGGACTGAGGATTTACTGGCACTAGTTAGAAGGCACATGCCCATAAGGGCTCATCAAGAAGTTTCTACACAGCCCTGGCTGGTGTAGCTTAGTGGATTTAGCATTGACCTGCGGCCCAAAAGGTCACTGGTTCAATCCCCAGTCAGGGCACATGCCTGGGTTATTGGTCAGGTCTTCCGTAGGGGGCGTGCGAGAGGCAACCACACGTTGATGTTTCTTTCCCTCTCTTTCTCCCTCCCTTCCCCTATGTCTAAAAATAAAATAAATAAAATCCTAAAAACAAAAAAAAAGGGGATTCTACATAATGTTTCTTGCTAGCTGTCTCTTCAGTTATTTATCCCTGTGATCTTCTCAGATCTCTTTCATTTCCTTTTCTTCTCCAAATCTTGCCAAAAGAAGATTCTAACTCAGCGACACAGGAGATATTCATTTATGCTTTTCTTTGAGAGCCTGGAGGAAAGCATGGAAAGATTTAGAGGAAAGATAATAGGGGTTCTGTCTCCCAGCAATGCTATATATTCTACCTAAATTCACAATTTAAAATTCATTGAGTACTTAACATATCTGACTCAGCAGTTATACCCCTAGGTATTTACGCAAGAGAAATGATTACATATCAACAAAAGACCTGTACATAAACATTCATAGTAGCTTTCTTTGCGTTGGCACAAAACAGGAGATATCCAAATTTCTGTCAGAGGAAAACAGATAAACAAACTGTGGTTTGTTCATACAATAGTTTACTCCTCAGCATTACAAATGAATGAACTAAAAAATGTGGATGAAACTCAGAAAAATTATGCTGAATGATAGAAAACGCAGAAGAGAACATGTTGTATAGCTCCATTTATATGAAATTCAAGATAAGGCAAACAATCTACAGAAAGCAAATTAGTGGTTCTCTGTGCTGGCTGGTGAAGGATGTGGTGACATTTGAAGGGTAGGAGAGAACTTTTGGGGAAATGGAAATGTTCTGCATCTTGGTCATGGTGGTGTTTTCATTGGGCAAGACTCCACAATATATCATTTAAAATAGAAACATTATACTGTATGTAAATTATACTTCAAAAAAATTGACCAAAATAAACATGCTGAATAACCCTTGGTTTGTAATGGGGATTGTCATTATCCTTTTTAGAATTATTTATTTATTTTTGGTTAGAGTTGATCATAAATACTATAGCAGTTTCAGGTGTATGGCATAGTGGTTAGACACTTATATAACTTACAAAGTGATCCCCCACAATAAGCCTAGTACCCCTCTGACATCATACATAGTTAATTACAATATTATTGACTACATTGTCTATGCTGTATTTTACATCCCTATGACTACTTTGTAACTGTCAATTTGTACCTAATCCCTTTACCTTTCCCAGCTATAAAATGAAGTTAATAGACCTGGCCTAAATTCGCCAACTGGTGGTCCAGGGATCACACTGTGTCAACGTTTACAAGTCCAGTACAACATAATTTATTTAGTACAATAATTGTTCAATATTTAAGTTAATTATTAACATACATTTAAATCATTTTTATTTTTCATTTACTGTTGACATACAATATATTAGACATTGTATAACTTACTAAGAGATCATCTCAATAAATCTCATACCCCTCTGACACCATACATAGTTATTAGAAGGTTATTGACTATATTCTCTATGCTGTATTTTATATCCCCATGACTATTCTGTATCTACTAATTTGCAACTCTTAATCCCTTCACCTTTTGTACCCATCCCCCCAATACCTTTCCCATCTGGCAACTGCTAAAATGTTCTCTGTGTATGAATCTGTTTCTGGTCTGCTTGTTCATTTACTTTGTTTCTTAGATTCAGCTGTTGATAGATATGTATTTATTGGTATTTTATTTTTCATATTTTTGATCTTTTTTCCTTCTTTTTCAAGATGACCCTTTAACATCTGATGCAATACTGTTTTGGTGATGATGAAGTCCTTTAGCTTTTTCTTGTCTGGGAAGCTATATATGTCCTTCAATTCTAAAATAAATGATAGTTTTGCTCGGTAATTTTCATTGTAGGTCTTTGCTTTGTATCACTTTGAATATTCCTTGCCAATCCCTACTGGGAGATCCCTTGTAGGTAACTAACTGCTTTTCTCTTGCTGCTTTTAAGATTCTCTTTGTTTTAATCTTTTGCATTTTAATTATGATGTGTCTTATGTGGGCCTCAGTGGGTTTATCTTGTTTAGGACTTTCTGTGCTTCCTGGACTTGTAGGTCTATTTCCTTCATCAGGTTAGGGAAGTTTTCTGTCATTATTTTTTCAAATAAGTTTTCAATTTCATACTCTCTTCTCTTTCTGCCTTGTCCATGATGTGAATGTTGGTACACTTGAAGTTGTCCCAAAGGCTGCTTACACTATCCTCATTTTTTAAGCTTCCTTTTTCTTTTTGCTCTTGTGATTGGGTGTTTTTTTCTTCCTTATATTCTAAATCACTAATTTGATCCTCATCTTCTACTCTAATGTTGATTCATTGTAAGTTATTTTTCATTTCACTTAGTTTCTGTCATTTCCAACTGATTTTTTTATGGTTTCTGTTCTTTTTTTTTATGCTGTTGAAATTCTAAGTTCACCTGTTCTTCCCTTAAGTCATTGAGCATCCTTTAAGTGTTTTAAACTCTGCATCTGGTAGATTGCTTGCCTCTATTTTATTTAGTTCTTTTTCTGGAGTTTTGTTCTGTTCTTTCATTTGGAATATATTTCTTTGTCTCCTCATTTTGGCAGTCTCCCCCTGTTTGTTTCTATGTATTAGGTAAAGGTGCTATAGCTCCTGGGCTTGGTAGAGTAGTCTAATATAGTAGATGTCCTATAGGGTCCAGTGACACAGCCTCCCCATTTACCAGAGTTAAGCAGTCTAGGTGCACTCATGGTATGGGTTGTGTATATCCTCTTATTGCAGTTGAGCCTTGATTTCTGTTGGCATGTCAATAGGAGGGATTTATAACTAGGCCCATCAGCTGTAAGGACTGGTTTCAACCACTATGGGGGATTAGCTGTATAGGGGCCCACTCCATGAAGCAGGACTTACCTCAGTGGGGCTCTGTTGCTCACTGAGTCTACCCCTTTGAGTGTGCCTTTTGGGAAGGTGGAGGTGGTTGGGTGGTGTTTCAACATGGTCTGACGCTATCTACTTGGTGCACTGTCTCTGGGACCTCCTGGGAGGTACAGACCAAGGTAAGACACCAATTGTGTTTCTCCTGGAGCCATCTAGTATTAGCTACAAAGCTATTTTCAGGCAGCTGCTACTAGTGCTGGGCTTAGAGGTACCCAGTAGAGACCAAGCTGGAAACCAAGTCCAGCTGCTGTTAGTGTCCATCCTGGAGCCACTTAACAATAGGTACAGGGCAGCTGAGGCCAGATGCTGCTTGTTTGAGAGATTTTAGGAAAATATGAAGCATGAACCAAGACAGCTCATTCATATGGAAATGCTACCAGAAATAGCTTGGGTGGAACTGAAAATTGGTGGAGTGGGGTCTCAGGGGATCAGTTGCGCAGGGAAAACACTATGATCCAGGTTGATGAGAACTCAGATGTGGTGCCCTCCTGTTGGCTTCATCAGTGGAGGGCTCAGAAAAGGATCAATGGCATCTGGTAGCAGTGTCTGAGGGGAAGCTCTCCCTCCAGCTCTCACTATGACACCAGAATATTCAGCTCCTCCTCATTTCATTGGTGCCTTTTGAAATGCTGCCCCAGTGTTGGAACTCAGAGAGAATGAGTCAAAGTAAGTCCATGCATGGGTCCTTTAAGAGGAACTGCCTGGAACTCTAGTAGCCTTCTATCTCACTCAGTACCAATCCCCACTGTTTTTTACCGCCAGGAGTTATGGAGGCTTTTCTTTCTGTCACTGGAACCCTGGGCTGAGAGACCTGGTTTGGGACTGGGACCTTTCTTCGTCAGGCTGGACCTCTCTAGCTGAGATATCCCTCCTGATTTTTATCTGCCACACATGAATGTGGGAACAACATGTTCCTCATCTCCACACCCCCCTACTGGTCTTGATGTGGCAGCTTCTTTATATCCTTAATTGTAGGGCTTCCATTCAGCTAGATTTCAGGTTGTTCTGAATGATGGTTTTTCTGTAGTTTAGTTTTAATTTTGATGTGGTTGTGGGACAATGCAAGTATCACATTTACCAATGCCACCATCTTGATCAGAAGCCTTAATTACTAATATATAAAAATCAGAAAATTTTCATAGAAACGTCAGACTTTTGAGGTCTCTTGAAAAACAAATAACTTATGATACTTAATCTGCATCACAAATGGCATCAATTAGCTGGAACAGAAGCTGTAGCCCATTTATCCAGTTCCCCTTGTTTCCTACCAGACATTTTTAGCATGGACATATCAGCCTAGTCCCTGGCCATTTTCAGTTTGGAAACTGTGAACTAGAACGATGATCAGTACTTGGATCCTCAAGATATAAATAACTTCCCAGTTTTGATAAATGACCTATGGTACCATTAGTAATGAAAATTTTATGTACTAAAACACCAGTCCTGCGAACTCACTCCCTCATGTATATACATAGAGGTATCTTTGGTGAGCTGTGAAATTCCAGCCAGCCATATGCAAACACTGGAATCAGACTAAGGAAACAGTCTCCTTTACAGTGGAAAAAGCTTCAGTAATTAAACTAACCAGACAGATTATGATAGTCAGCCACTGATCTACACTTGAATGAAACACAGAACTTAGCCCTGAAACAGATCGGTATTTATATGTGATTGCTCTGTTTTCTCTTCTGTTACTTTTTAATTTAGCATTTGGTGTTTGGGATTATATATTGTTTACAAAATTATTTTGGAAACTGTTCTCATTTACTTTCCATGCTCTGAAATATTTTATAAAAAGCTTGAATTAGCTGTACATTAGAAGTTTGAAAGGACTCATTGATAAAATCAGGTGGTAATTGAGACTTAAACAAATTTTTTGAAAGTTATTAATGTATTCTGCTTATTTTTGTAGTCCAAATTTAAGTATAATCTAAAATATCTAACATATTTGCATAATTTTGTGGTTTGCATTATTTTATTTCTTAGAACTTTGTCTCTATTCTTGGTAGTTTTTCTTCCTTGAAGAAAAAAATAACCTCTTGGATTTTCTTATTTTTGTATTCTTGTCCAATTCTTAGTCTACTTTAACCTGCTTTGTTCTGCTTTCTCCTTTTCTTAAAGTCATTTTTCTTTTTAAATTTTCCTGAGTTGAATGCTTATTTCATTTATTGTCACTTAAGAATAGTAATTTTTCTGTTTATATTGGATTTATGCTTTAAGTTTGGATATTTTATTAGTAGTGTTTTGTTTTCTAAATATAGTGTAATTTTGCCTAGATTTCTTCTTTGTCTTAATAGAAATTAAGAGAATGATATTTAAATTTTTGATTCGCTAGGGACTTCTTTTTAAGATTCTCATTAATTTCCAATTTTATGTCACCGTAGTAAAATATGACCTATACATTTTTCTGCTTGGGGAAATTTACTGGTATTTTCTTATGACCTAGCATGTTATGGATGATTAACGTTTAGTTTCTGTAAAATTGAATGTGTATATTTCAAATAAATAGTCCACAGATGTTTAAAAATATGTAATTTCTGATAAAATTCTGCCTTGTTGGTTTTGTTATTCCAATCTTTATTTCTTTATTTATGTATAAATATATGCATTTTAAAATGACTGACATATTGACAAAGAGCTATTAAGATATCTTCCACCACAACACTGTTTTTCTCAATTTCTCTTTATAATATACAGGTAGATGAGACTCATTCTAGTTCAAGGAGAATACTATATTACTGTTGTTAACTATTGATTGTGGGCATACACAATATATATGTCGGAAAAAATAATTCTCATAAATTGAGAGCTCATAATACCATGGCTACTAAATACTTGGTAATAATAGTTTTAGTTTTTTATAATTGAAACAAAAACATTTTAAAGCAAATAATCCCATTAAAGTAGACATTTCATTGAGGTAATTCTCTAAAGCAGTACCCAGAATTAATAGCTCTTATTATAGCTAAAAAAGAGGGGTGGGAGCACTGAGAATTTAATGATTTCCGAAAGAGTACTCATAAATTGGAACTGATTTCCAAATTCTAAAGTCTGCCTTCAGAAGGTGAACTAATCCATTGACTAGATTAGTTTTCATGTCAGATCCCCATCTTTACTTAACAAAACTTGTTTCCTAAAAAAAAAAAAAAAACAACTTAGCTTTCACATAGGGAGGCTTTTATCTTAAACAGTCTGCTATGTAGCTGTTATGAAAACATTTTTTATTGTTGTGCAATTACAGTTGTCCCACTTTTTCCCCCATTACTCTCTCCTACCCTACCCACTCCCACCTCCCCCACTCAATTCTCCCGCCCTTTGTCCGTGGGACTTTGTCCATGGGTCCTTTATACATGTTCCTTGAAAATACTTCCTCTTGTTACCACTGATATCCCCCTCTCCCCTCCCCTCTGATTACTATCAGTTTGTTCTTTATTTCCATGTCTCTGGTTATATTTTGTTCACTAGTTTGTTTTGTTGATTAGGTCCCACATATAGGTAAGATCATATGGTATTTGTCTTTAACTGCCTGGCTTATTTTACTTAGCATAATACTCTCCAGTTCCACCTATTCTGTTATGAAGGGTAGGAGTTCCTTCTTCCTTTCTGCTGCATAGTATTCCATTGTGTAAATGTACCACAGCTTTTTGATCTACTCATTTACTGATGAGTACTTAGGCTGTTTCTAGCTCTTGGCTATTGTAAATTGTGCTTCTATGAACATTGGGGTGCCTAGGTTTTTTTGAATCGGTATTTCAGGATTCTAAGGGTATAATCCCAGCAATGGAATTGCTAGGACAATGCTAAGTGAAATTACTAAGCAGCAAAAGACAAATACTATATGATCTCACCTATAAGTGGAACCTAATCAACAAAACAAATAAGTGAGCAAAACAGAATCAGAGACATGAAAATAAAGAAAAAACTGACAGTAATCAGAGCGGGGGAGAGGGGATGTCAGTGGTAACAAGGGGAAGGGTTGTCAAGGAACATGTATGAAGGACCCATGGACAAAGACAATGGTTGGGGGAGGATTGAAGGTGGGAGGTGAGGGTGGGTAGGGCAGGGAACAGTAATGGGGGGAAAATGGGGACAACTGTAATTGAACAACAATAAAAAAATAAATGGAGGACAGTAATTTATCAGATATAGAGTTCAATAAAATGGTTAGAAGGTGCTCAACATCATAAAAAAGGACATAGAAACCATAAAAAGCCAGAAATGAAGAACACAATATCTGAAATAAATAATACACTATAAGAAATAAACAGTAGGCTAGAGGAAGCAGAGGCTCTAAGAATAGATTTGGAAGACAAGGTAGGAAAAAAAACACTCAACCAGAGCAGCAAAAATATTTAAAAAGTCAAATAAAAACATAAGAATAGTTTAAGGGAATTTTGGGACAACATGAAAGGTAACAACTTCCACATCATAAGGGTACCAGAAGGAGAAGAGAGAGGGCAAGAGAGCAAGAACCTACTTGAAGAAATAATGACTGAAAACTTCACTGCTTGGTGATGGAAAAAGATACAGTCCACAAAATACAGAGAGTCCCAAACAAACTGTACACAAAAGTGTCCACACCAAGACACATAATAATTAAAATGCCAAAGGTTAAAGACAAAGAGAGAATCTTAAAAGCAACAAGAGAAAGAGTTAGCTACCTACAAGGGAGCTCCAATGAGACTATCAGCTGATTCCTAACAGAAGTATTTCAGGCTAATTGGGGTTGGCATGAAATATTCAAGTATTAAAAGGCAAGGACCTACGACCAAGACTACTATACCTGGCAAGGCTATCAGTTAACATTGAAGGAGAATAAAAAGCTTCCAAGATGAGGAAAAGCTAAAGTCATCTATTACCATCAAACCAGTACAAGAAATGTTAAAAAGCCTGCTTTAAGAAGAAGGAGGACAAAGAGAAGGAGGAGAAGGAGAAAGGAAAAGAAGGGGAACAGAGAAACTTAGTTAAAAGAATAAAAAAACAATGAATATGAACCTATCAGTAATCTCTGTAAATATAAAATGTTTAAATGATGCAATCAAAAAGCATAAGGTAAGGGGAAAAGATACTTCTCCTCCTTCTCTTTGTCCTTCTTTTTCTTCAAGCAGGTTTTTTAGCATGTCTTGTCGTACTGGTTTGATGGTAATAGATGCTTTTAGCTTTTTCTTGTCTAGCCACTGTGGAAAACTGTTTGGAATTTCCTCAAAAAACTAAAAATGGAACTGCATTTTGACCCAGCAGTTCCACTCCTGGGATTATAGCCTAAGAATTCTGAAACACCAATTCAAGAGAACCTATGCTCCCCGATGTTCATAAGTGTTATTTACAATAGCCAAGTGCTGGAAACAGCCTAAGTGCTCATCAGTAAATGAGTGGATCAAAAAGCTGTGGTACATTTACACAATGGAAAACTATGCAGCAGAAAGAAAGAAAGAGCTACTACCCTTTGCAACAGCATGGACAGAACTGGAGAGCATTATCCTAAGTGAAATAAGCCAGGCAGTGAAAGACAGATACCATATGATCTCACCTATAGGTGGAACCTAATCAACAAAACAAACTAGTGAACAAAATATAACCAGAGACATGGAAATAAAGAACAAACTGATAGTAATCAGAGGGGAGGGGAGAGGGGGATGACAGGGGAAAAGGAAGGGGAGGGTCATCAAGGAACGTGCATAAAGTACCCATGGAGAAAACCAAATGGGGGAAAGACTGAGGGTGGGAGGTGGGGATGGGTGAGGCTGGGGAAAGTGGTAGCAGGAAAATGTTGACGTGGGGATGATGGGATGGGGTGCAGAACAGAGTGGATAAAGGAGTGAAAAAAATGAGACAACTGTAATAGCAAATCATTAAAATATACAAAAAAAAAACCCAGAAAGCATAAGGTAGCCAAATGGATAAGAAAACAACCCCCCCCAAAAGAAACAAAGCAAAACCCTTATATATGCTGTCTACAAGACACCCACCTCAGAACAAAAGATACACACAGACTTAGAGCAAAAGGATGGAAAAAGGTATTTCATGTAAATGGAAAAAAAACTGGGATAGCAATACTTATATCTTACAAAATAGACTTTAAAACAAAGGCAATAGTAAGAGACAAAGAAATACACTACATAATAATAGGGGGACAATATAAGAAGAGGATATTAGCCTTGTAAATATTTATGCACCCAACATAGGAGCACCTAAGTGTATAAAGTAAATCTGATAGACAAGAAGGGAAAGACTGACCATAAAACAGTCATAATAAGGGATTTTAACATGACGCTGACATCAATATATAGATCTTCAGAAAGAAAATCAATGAGGAAACAGTGGGCTTAAATGACACAATAGATCAGGTGGAATTAATTGATATCTTTAGAGCATTTCATTCCAACACTGCAGAATATACATTCTTTTCAAGTGCACATAGAATATTTTCTAGAATAGACCACAAGCTAAGACACAAAACAAGTCTCTATAAATTTAAGAATATTGAAATCATATCAAACATCATTTATGATCATAATGGTATGAAGCTATAAATCAATTACAAGAAAAATCTGAAAAACACACAGAGACACAGAGGCTACTAAACAATGAGTGGGTAAAAAATGTGATTAAGGAAGAAATCAAAAGACACCTTGATACTAATGAAAATAAGAACACAACAACCCCAAATCAATGGGAAACAGTGAAAGCAGCCCTAAAAGGAAAATTCATAACATTATAGGTCTATCTCATGAAACAAGAAAAATATTAAAAAAACAGTCTAACTTTACATTTAAAGAAACTTAAAAAAGAACAACAAAGCCCAAAGTGAGTAGAAAGAAGAAAATAATAAGGAGCAAAGCAAAAATAATGAGAACCTAAAAAATTATACCAAAGATCAATGAAAATAAGAACAGGTTTTTTAAAACGATAAACAAGATTGACAAAGCTTTAAGCAGACTCATCAAGAAAAAGAGAGGACCCAGATAAATCAAATGGGAAATAAAAGAGAAGTATCTACTGACACCAAGGAATCACAAAGGATTGTAAGGAAATATTATGAATAAATATATGCCACAGATTGGACATAATGGAAGAAGTGGATAAATTCCTAGAAACATACAATCTTCCAGATTGAATCAGGAAGAATCAGAGGATCTGAATAGACAGGTTATAACAAGTGCAAAGAAAAACTCCCAACAAACAAAAGTACTGGACTGGATGGCTTCACAATGGAATTTTTCCAAACATTCAAAGAAAAAACTAACACCTACCCTTCTCAAATCACTCTGGAAAATTTAAGAGGATGGAAGACTCCCGAGCTCATTTTATGAGGCCAGTGTAATCCTAATTCCCAAACCAAGTAAAGAAACTACAGAGACAGAAAACTATAGGTCAATATCCCTGGTGGTCACAGATACTAAAATCCTCAACGAAACGTTAGCAAACAAACTTTAGCAATGCATTAAGAAGACTGCACACCATGATCAAGTGGGATTTATTTGGGGGGTGCAAGTTTAGTACAATATTCACAAATCAATAAAAGTGATACACCACATAAACAATGAAGGATAAAAACTACATGCTTATATCATGTGAAATGCAGAAAAAGCATTTCATAAAAATAAGCACATATTTATGAAAAAACTTTCAGCAAAGTGGGAATAGAGCAATTATACCTCAATGTAATAAAGGTAATGTATGAGAAACCTCCAGCCAACATCATGCCCGATGGGCAAAAACACAAGTGTTTCCCTCAACATAGGGAAAAAGATAGGGATGTCTGCTTTCCCCACTCTTACTCAACATAATACTGTAAGTCCTAGCCATAGCAATCCAACAAAAAGAAGATATAAAAGTCATCCAAATAGGAAAGGAAGAAGTAAAGCTGTCATTATTTGCAGATGACATGATAATAAAGAGTCCTAAAGATTCCACCAAAAAACTACTAGCACTGAGTTATGAATTCAGTAAAGTAGCAGGATACAAAATAAATATCTGGAAATCAGTTGCATTTTTATGTGCCAATAACAAACTAACAGAAAGGTAAACAAAGAAAACAAGCCATTCATAATTGCCCCAATAAAATACTTAAGAATAAATTTAACCAAAAATGCAAAAGACTTGTACTCAGGAAATCATAAGACACTGAAGAAATTTAAGAAGATACAAATAACTTAGAAGCATATACTGTGTACATCAGGGGTGACCAAACTTTTGGTGTCCCTGGGCCACACTGGAAGAAGAGTTGTCTTGCGCCGCACATTAAATACATTGTGACACATAATCACAAAAAATTCTCATAATGGTTTAAGTAAACTTACTATTTTGTGTTGGGCTGCATTCATAGCCATTCTGAGCCACATGTGGCCCATGGGCTGCAGATTGGACACCTCTGGCATGGATAGGAAGGATTAACATCATTAAAATGTCCATACTGCCCAAAGCAATCTATAGATTCAATACAATTCTTATCAAGGTACCGAAGGCTTATTCATACAATTTTTAAAAAGTCCAAAAATTTTACAGAGGCACAAAAGTCCCCAAATAACCACAGTGATCTTGAGAAGAAGAACATGCTACCTAATGTTGGAAAAATCATGCTACCTAATATCAAGCTATATACATCAATAGAACAGAATATAGAACCAAGAAATAAACCCATGCCCTTATAGTCAATTAATATTTGACAAAGGAGGCAAAAACATACCATGAAGTAATGATAGTCTATTCAATAAATGATGGTGGGAAAATTGAAGATATGTTCAATAAAATGAAACTAGACAACCTTCTTATGCCATATATAATAATAAACTCAAAATGGGTTAAAGACTTTTATGTTAGACTGAAAACCATGAATATTCTAGAAGAAAACATGAGCAGGAAAATCTCAGACTATTCTTGTAGCAATATTTTTTCTGATATATATCCTCAGGCAAGGAAGACAAAAGAAAAAATAAACAAATGGGACTAGCCAACTAAAAAGTTTTTGTACAGCAAAAGGAATAATCAAAAAAATGAAGACGACCCACTGAATGGGAGAATATATTCACCAATGATAAATCTAATAAGGAGTTAATACCCAAAATTTATAAAAAACACAAATACCAGAACCAGAAAATAAATCCACTACCCTTCACCATAGTATGAAGGGAAGTGGAGAGCATTATGCTAACTGAAATAAGCCAGGCAGTGAAAGACAAATACCATATGATCTCACCTATAAGTGGAACCTAATCAACAAAACAAACAAGCAAGCAAAATATAACCAGAAACACTGAAATAAAGAACAAACGGACAGTAACCAGAGGGGAGGGGATAGAGAGATAATGGGGGAATATGGGGAAAAGACCGTCAAGGAATATGTACAATGGACACATGGACAAAGCCAAAAGGAGTAGTTACAAGGGAGGAGGAGGGAATGGGTTGGGCAGGGGGAGTGGTAGGGGGAAATATAGACAACTACTTGAATAACAACAAAATAAATAAAATATATTTTTAGTAAAGAAAAAAGAATGGGCAAAGGACCTGGATAGGTACTTTTCCAAAGAGAACATACAGAAGACCAATAGACATATGATAAGATGCTCAATGTTACTACTTATCAGTGACATAGAAATAAAAACCACAATGAGATAATCACCTCACACCTGTCAGAATGGCTATCATCAATAAATCAGCAAACGAGTGTTGGTGAGGATGTGGAGAAAGGGGAGCCCTCATCCACTGTGTGTGGGGATGCAGATTGGTGCAGCCACTGTGGAAAACATTACAGAGTTACTTCAAAAATCTAAAAATGGAACTGCCCTATGACCCAGTGATCCCACTTGTGGGAATTTATCAGAGGAAACCTGAAGCACTAATTCAAAACAATATGTGCACCTTTATGTTCATCACAGTATTATTTACAATAGCCAAGATTTGGAAGCAGCCCAGTTGTCCATCAGTAGATGAGGGGATAAAAA